>JAUMHJ010000011.1:112252-127529 GCA_032361105.1 Microctenopoma lineatum | reverse complement strand
CCTCACACTGTAAAGTGCCTTGAGATAACTTTTGTTGTAAAATGGCGCTATATAAATAAAATTGAATTGAATTGAATCTTTCCAGGCTAAGCTATATTCATATGAATTTGTGGAGTGCCACCCCCTTTATAGCTTTCGTGACGTCTGCTTTAAACTACGGATTTGTGAGTTGTACCATGGAGCAAACCTCTTCTGATTAACTACCTTCTTTTTCAGAATGGCAACAGCATCAGGTATAGTGAGCAGAGAAGCTGCAGCATTATCATCTAAATAATCAATATGTACAGGGGTGAGATTAGTGTCACTGTTCTCCTCTATGTAAGTGGATGTTACGTGGTTAAAAGATGGTGGAATCATTTCCATAAATCTAGTGACAGTATTTTCATTTATAGATCTACGATAAAGGATTTTTTTCTTAATTGAAGTCGTCTCTATTAAAGTAAATTTGAATGTTATTAAGAAATGATCAGACAACAAAGCGTTTTGAGGAAAAACTGTTAAATTATCAATTTCTACTCCATAAATCAGAACAAGATCGAGGGTGCAATTAAAACTGTGAGTGGGTTTATTTACATTTTGATTAAATCCAATGGACTCTAACAAAGAATTAAATGCAGTGCTGAGACAGTTATCAGCATCTACACGAATGTTAATGTCTCCCACTAAAATCACTTTATCTGGATTGGATTCAGTTATTTCAAAGATGACCTTTAATAAATCTCCGGACTGTCTCGTTACTAACTTTTATCGCTTTTTTTGGAAAGAGTTGAGGAATATAATCTTCAAAGCCTTAGTGGGTAAGATCACACCACATTTGTCTCCAGTTTATTTGCTCATTCACATTTATTTAATTTGGTTACAGTTTAACTTCATTTCAAATATGTTTGGAACTTTGCTTCATTTACTATTTGAAGCATACTATATACTATATGTTTGTGTTATTATTAAGTTACCAAAGTACAGACATTTCTGAACAAAGTCAAACACACACCAGTATCATTTAATTGTTAATTGTTTATTGCATTTATTAGTATTTGTTATAAGTTAAATTGTTTGATTTCAAGGAGTCCAGGAGACAAAAGGAGGAACTCCAAAATGCCTTCCTCTTTTATAACCTTAGTGACATCATCAGAAGGTCATTAGAAGAGTCTAAGGAGAGGGGGAAGATTGAGCCCACCTATTAGTTAGTTTAGATTGACAGAGTGTAGAAATCTAGAGGTGATTTGAAATTAGATTAGATAATTTAGCTTTTATTATTTCAGTCCACATGTATTAAGAGAAGTTAGAATTAATCATGTTTTGTCCTTTAGAAATTGAAGCATTCACCCTGGATCGGAAGTGGTTCCCCCAAACTGAGGGCGATCCAGAGTGACTGCTCTATTTATTCAGAGGTTTTAGAGTAGCTCGAGAGATGATGACATGATGAAGACGTTAGGAGGTAAAATAACTTATGAGAGATTGATATAGATCCAGAGTGCAGCAGTGTGTGCAGACCAGATCTTTTGTTCAATTTTTGTGTTATCATTTTTGTAAATACATTTTGGGAACTTGCACTTGTAAATAAATGCACTTTCTTTGGCAAATCTGTGGAACTTCTCCGAGTCTGCCTCCTATCTATTGCTACTCCGGCTAACCTACACCACAAAAAGACAAAAGGATTCTTAACAATTTGAGATCACACTGTTGAATAAAGATTATAAAATTCTTTCAGGAGTTATTGCTGCCAGATTAAAAAGGGGAATTTCATTGATAATTAGTAAAACACAATCAGTTTTTTTTAAAGGATGATCTATTCATAACAACATAAGCCTGGTTTTAGACCTGATTGATTATAGTGAGTTTTTTTGTGAAGGTGGATATATTTTGTTTCTGGATTTTTATAAAGCTTTCGATTGTGTTGAACATCCATTTATACTACAAACTTTGACTCATTTAGGTTTCGGAAACAAGTTTATTGATGTCATTGGGATGTTGTGCTTTAGATCAAGGCACCTGTTCAAGGTTTGGAATTACCAGAGGAATCAGGCAAGAATGTGCTAGTTCACCACTGCTATTTATAATGGTTGCAGAGATGTTGTCTTTATTAATTAAATACAGTGACATAGAAGGCATTAGTAAAATGGATAATCATTTGATAATAAGTCAACTAGCAGATGATACTACTTTATTCTTTTAAAATAGTAATCAGATTCCTTTAACTCTACAAACTATAAATATATTTTCTAAAGCCTCACATTTACGGCTAAATATAGATAAGTGTGAAATCCCGACTTTACATCATCATCCTCTCCAACCATTGTACAACATCAGGGTGCAAAAGCAAGTAAAATATTTAGGCATTATTATTTGTAAAGACAAAACTGTGTCTGAGAAGATGAATGTTCAGGATAATATAGACAAATGCAAAGCCATTTTTGATAAATGGTTACAATTGGGACCTCACTATTTTTGGAGGGATTTTGTCCTAATAATAATTCGAGGAATCAAGGAATTGTTGCAGCCCTACTATTTGACTTTCATCAACAGGTTCTTCTTTTTTGGAAACTGTTGTATAAACATAATTTCACACCACATAATACTCCAGTGTGGAACAACAGATATTTTTGTTAACAAAGAGTTTTGTGCTAAGTTTGGTGTTCACTGTTCTCCAGGAATGTACAAGAGATTAACAAAAGCAATACCGGTGCCATTGATATCTATCGTCAGGGAATATTTGATGTATTCTAAAGTTTCCCCTGGTCTTAGACAACTCCACATAGATAACAACTAATTTCTAAGACTTTTGTTAATAAAATATATTTTTCCTAATAGAGTTAAGAAGGGAAAATATACTTAGGCATTTTGATTTGGATCAGAAAATTGTGATGAGAAATAAAATATATTTTCCATTCTTCCAAAGGTAAAAGAATTACATTTTAAAATTTTAAATTACATCTACCCTACTAATGATTACATTAGACAAAGACTTAAATGTTAATAGCTGTTAATAATTAATATTTAATTTAAATAATTCTGTAATAGTGAGTTGGAAAATCTTGATCTTCTTTCAATGTGAATTTGTCCGTGGGTTGTGGGAGCACACGTGGAGCTGATTGCAGACCCAAGGGATTGACTTGCCCCCATTTAGTTGGAAAACAGTTAAATAATGTAAATTATTTGGTGATGAAGGACAGCACTCAATGCCCCCCAATTTGATCTTCTAACAGCTGATGCTGTTAGAAGATCTATCTAACAGCAACAGCTTTTGGTTTTGTGTTCCTAGAGCTAGTTCCTAGTTATAGAGCTGTTACTGTGGTGTGATTTTGTAATCTTAAAACTTCCTTACAAACTATAACTTTTTAATCAGCAAATTCTTTTGTACACTAAATTATTTTTCAACCACAACTTTTACCCGCATTTGGTGCCTATTTGGAACAACAGATGTATTACACACAGACACAAATCGCTATACTAGTTGGATGGAGAAAAACATGGTTTTACATTTATTGGACAATGCAGGAAATATTCTCTCTTTTTAAGGTTTTTGTTTAAAATATAATATGTTAGAAAGGATTTTTATAGTCTTCTCAAAGCTATTCCAGCTGCACATCTGATGTTGGTCAGGAATCTCTTCGCTATTTCAGTCCCACCACTAACTCATAGCCCATCTCTTCCTCTCCTGTTCAATGGTGTTAACTTTAAGGAAGGTAAACTTTTAAACAGAATTATTAGAAATGGTCTTACTGATAAACTATTTCCTGGCCTTTTTAATAAACAACCATTTTTTTTCGAGATTTGACAAACTGACCATTAAAAACATTCTCACAAAATATATCAATTATCCGGTTCCTCCCAAAGTTAAAAAAATACATATTAAAGTTCTCAATGCTATATAACCCATTAAAGAACTCCTTTATATTAGATTAAATATTGATGATAATTACTTCACTTTCTGCAGTAATGATGATTTGCTAAATTGTGAGTACAAAATTATCAAACATGTATGTTTTTACTTGTAATGATATTATCTTTGGCATTACACTTGATATAGATAGGCTTGATCTCTTACTCAATTGTATTATACTGTAAGGGAAATTCTTTGTTCACAAATCCAGATTTTAAAGACATTTCCCAATTTTCTGTCTTCAGGAAAGAACTTTAACTGTCCTTCTGTGCCTTGGACTTTATGAAACAGAAAAATGCAATGCTTCTGTCAGATACTGCAAAGGACCTTCATCTTTTTCTAGACCTCTAATTTAATGTAACTTAGGTTAATTTAACTTATTTATTTGTTATTTGTTTTTGTATGCTCTTTGTGTTATTTCCATTACTTCTCTTATTCAGTGTGCTTCGGATTCAGATTTTTTATGCTACATTGTGTAGCCTTACGTTTGTAAATAAAGTTTAATAAAAAAAACGTTTTCCCACAATCCAACACGGTGACAGCTAAGGCGCCTTTTGCAGCCATACAGGTCCTGCATGTCAACAAGGAGGAGAAAAGTGTCGGACTTACTTAAAACCCCTGATGCCTGAATATAATACTACACAGGATTTGTGGGACTCTATTGATATTTTTCATTATTTCATTTGATAGCTTTTTTTGTTTGTTTAACCAAGCATGGCTCCATTTAGCTTAATGACGGCAAGTGTTAGCCTGTTGGCTAAGTCCTTTAGCGTCTTGTCCTGCACAAGCTCTCTCGCAAGGTAACTAACCTGAAGTTAATTCAGCTATTGTCTTAGCTAGGTAAAGTAGCAGCAGAGCTAGTTAGCTGTCTTGTCATTGAGCACACTAAGATAAGATCTTAATTTTAGAAACGATATGGGAAATATGTTAACTGCTATGACATAAAAGTTAAAGCCGCGTTAATTCTCCTCACAGCCATTAGAAGCGTTTGTGTTTTATTAATAGTCAGGACACAGGGAATGTGCGGTAATGGGGAAGAAACGAACCGTTGACATTGTAAACAAGGACGGGTGATTAGAGGCAAAAGTTTTCATGACAGGTGCAGCTTCCTGATAAACGATTTCATGCAGTGTAGTGTTTGTGACAGCCAGTACCGTTACTGTGTAAACAGAACTGACAGTTCGACCGTAGCGTTCGGTGTAATGTAGTGTTTATGAGGAAAATAAAAAGTCAGTGATATGTGAGTCATAGTTGTGCATGCAGGTTGAATTCTTTACGATTTTCTACATAATGGTTTGTGTGTGTTACACATGCATGCTGCAGATGTACCAGTGTCCTCCCTGCCGCTTTTATCAGCCCTGTGAAATGTCTGAGCACTCAGCCGACTGTCCCTCCAAAGAAACCTCTGAATGGATACATGAGATATGTGCAGCAGCAGAAGCCAGTCGTAACCAGACAAAATCCAGGTATAGATCTGCATTGTTTTTATAAGGAACCAGAAATGGCAGCTAACAGTTCTTAACAATATGCCCTGTAAAAAAAAACTATTACACTCACAATTAAATGTCTGAGTTATGAGTCTAAAATATTTCCCATTCTAGATCAAGTGTTTCTATCATGTCATTATTAATGATCATCTCCTGATCTTTGCTTTTAGAAATTAAGTCAGTGGATGCCATTAGAAAGATCGCCCAGCAGTGGAGAACTATGAGCCCTGATCAAAAGCGGGTATTTTTTTTCCTCATAACGTGTTTTTCAGTCCATCTTTGTAGTACTTGTAACTAATAGTGCCTTGTCTGTAGACTCTATATTGTAGACCAACGCAGTGACAGAATATGCCGAATCATCTTTCTCACATTAACTGTAAAATACAAGCACAGTGTTAATAATTTAGATTTTTTTTTCTTTCAGCCATTTGAGGAGGCCTCTCTCCGAGCCAGGGAACAGTTTAAGCTGGACCTCCAGCATTATCAAGCTCAGCTGACCCCAGCACAGGTACAGCAACAAGCCCTGGAAAAGAGACAGAGGATGGCTAAGAGGAAGGCCATCCGCAAGAAGCGGGTATGAACAAGTAAAACTTGTAGAGTGTAGAAAAGAGCGTTAAACTTTATTTGTTAGAAACATGTCTCAGGCCTGCTATACTAATTATTTACACACCAGAGCTGGATGGCAGTATTTTCTTGTATGTCACGTACTGATTTGTCTTGTCTGTGTCTGTTCCAGGAGTTAACCAACCTGGGGAAACCTAAACGTCCTCGTTCTGCCTTCAACATCTTCATGTCAGAGCACTATGAGGATGCCAGAGGAGCCACCACGCAAGTCAGTAACCACAGAACCATGTCACGACCTGTGACAGAGATATGTTTAAAGACAAGTTGCTCATATTATTCATTACTGATTCTTTCAGGCGAAGATGAAGTCACTTTTGGAGGACTGGAGGAATCTCTTTAGTCACCAGAGACAGGTTGGTTAGAACACTACATTCATGACATATTTATGATGTCTTGAAGATCTTCATGCAGACGTGTTTGTTCTACGTCTCAGGTCTACACACAGCTAGCTGAGGATGACAAGATCCGCTATAAGAATGAGATGAAGTCGTGGGAGGACCACATGGCAGAGATTGGACGTGAAGACCTGATCCGAGAACACACCCTGTCCAAGAAAAAATCTGCCACTGAGCCTCCAGTGGCCAACAATGGAACAAAGAAGGCTACCGCTCTGTCTGGGAAGAAGACCGCTGCCATGCCATCAAAGTCAAAAACAACCAGAAAGAAAACAAAAAGTAGCTCCACAAAAACTGTCAGGCCTGCCAAAAAGACATAAGATGTGTGTTTCTACTGAGGAACCAGTGTGTTCGTGACAGCTGAAGGCAGGAGTTCTGATCACCCGGAACTGTGCTCTGATTGGTTTTGTCCCTCTAAATTAAAGTAAAGTCACAGTTATCATTAATGATTCTTGGCGTCAACAAAGAAAACATTATATAACATTTAGACAGACACCTCCGTAAAGCCTGTGTACAGTGGGAGTGTATTCTGCCCCCCCTCCTCACACTGATGCAGAGTGGGACTGGCCCAGGTTTAAAATGTGACGTACATGAAATGTGTTGACTTCTTGGACAGTTGACTGATGTGCTTTGGAGAATTCAAAAGGTACAGATACAGTTGATATGTTTCTGAATGCTGTATTTAAGAGTTCCCAAAGCCCCAACTGCAACCATGGTAATATCTTTATATTACCATGGTTACTGTACTGCCCCCAAAACAACACTTCTAATTCAGCTTTTTCTGTCATAAAGTGTGTTCATGTAAAGATTAGGGCTGTTATTCTGTATTTTTGTGTTAACAAAAGTCATGAAGTGTTCATTGTCAACAATACTCATCTAATGTGTTACATGACACCTCAGCATACAGTAGAGTTGTGTGGTGAGAGGTGGACTAACATTGTTAGTTTCAATAACAGCATCCTGTGAAGGTTTCACCTCTTGTGTTCGCTTCACATATTCACACAGTTCCAAACCTGACTGAATAGTTTTGTTTCAGCACTGTTAGTGTAGTAAAAGCTCAAACTGTGAAATTGCGCTCTTTCTCTCTCATTTATCAAACAACTCAATGTTTGGTTTTTAGCTTCCAGCTGCTTTTATTTTGCTAACAGCTGTGAAGTAGCCCTACTGCACAACTATTCCTCCTGTCAGTTCATAATCTTGAGGAGTAGGTTTTTTCTTGTCTTCACACCAGTATTGCTTGTAGAATGTATTTAGCGCTGCCATATTCTAACAGTTTTCTTTGTGCTGTGTATGTTCTGAATAAACATTTACACACATTCTTTTAAGATGACATGTAATGCTTTCTAAGACTGTAACACACATAATCCATACACATGCAAAAGTGAAATATCATCAAATACTGGAGAATCTGTGTGATATTATCACTTCCAGGAACTTTATGCCTGGCATCAGTTCACACAGTACAGCTGTGTTTGTATACTTGACTGACTAAAAAATAATACCATGTTTCTCAAGCCCAGTGTAATTTAAGTGCCCTAAACAGTAAAAAAGACATAAAACATTGGTACAAACTGTGTTAGTTATAAGTCATTAAGAGCCTGAGCTCCACAGAGCAGCTGATGTAGCCAACAGGAAAATCCCAGCTGTTCATCAAAAGATGAAAACTGAGCTGCATCTGCCTCCGTTAACAATGAACAGTAACTTTTATACCTTTCAAGGAAATGCTAGTGTACATTTGTTAAGTGCTACAAAATGTTACACTTCATGTCCAATAGAAATGGTAGAGAAACATGAATAACATACTGTGAGTGAGTTCAGTAATCAAAGCACCTGGAAGTTGACAAGAAGCTGTGAACCTTTCTCTGGTGTCACGTGTGAATATCTTTGTCTCTGTGCACTGACTCCTGGTTAATGATCTTTAACCTTGTTCACATATATTCTGTCACAGACCAGCATGCAACTCATTTAGTCTTTTGCTGGTGTTAAAGGAGTCTTGAGCTTGTGTTGCTCTGCTGGTGGAGACCCAAAACAGAACCTGTTGGTACCCAAATGTCTGGACAGAGATTCAGCAGTCATGTCTGGGATTAGGAAACAGATTTTTTGACCCACAGTCAGGCACTGCACAAACTCAAACACATCCTGCATGAGTCGGGTTTAGACAGAAATATGGAGCCTCCTTACACCAGGTCACAGATTCCCATCAGACCAGCAGTTCTGAACAATTCTGTGCCTGCCACCACCTCTGTGTGAGGCATGAGACACTAGCAGGGCCCTTGTTGCTGCTGCTGCTGTGCTGTAGCTTGTCTCAGTAAAGCCTGGAAGTCAGGAGACAGGACCAGTTTGTGGTGGACGTTTCCCAGCACCATCATGTCTCCGCTTCGCCCATCAGACAGACGCACAGACACCAGCTGCTGCAGAGTCACATATGGAAAACAGCCTGTTAATTCAAAGTCCACATCCTGCTGTGATGTAGTGAAAAGTCACAGTACCTGGAGGAAGGAAAATGCAGCTCCCTCATACACGTCCATAACAATGTCACCCAGCTTCAGCTCCACCTTTCCTGACTTCCTGATCCGCAGTTTACCCAGAAATCCTTCAGGGAACTGTGACAGCACAGGACAGCCCTCTTTCACCACGGCTTCCTGGGGAGAGGCAGGGATACACAGCCTGTTAGCGACTGGTTGACTGAAAGACATTCACAAAGCAGCCAGGTATGAAACTTAATCACATAAAAGAGAGGTTCCTAACCACCGGGCCACTTGGTACCGGGCACACAGAAAAAATATGTTATTTCTGTTTTCACATGACATTGTCTTTTATTTTAAAACAATCCCAGTCTTTCCTTTGTCAGCCCTGCTTCATGTGCTCCGTCTGGAAACATGGCTGGTGCATTGAGCATGGTCATGGGCAAGACAATTCATTGCTGGAGATTTCAAATGACGGTGGCCTTAAAAGTAAGTTTGAGACAATCTCTGCATAACCCAGCATCATTTTAATAGCTACAACGGAGATAACATTTTTAATGGAATCAAACAGGCAAGACCCCCCACCCCAGTCCATCACATCAAGTCACGTGTGAGACTGGTCCATGGTGCAGAAATGGTTGGGAACCACTGACCAATAAGAGAATTTTTCAGAGCCTTTACCGTGTTCATGTTTGTTTGAATGTTAATCAGATGATCAGAAGATGAACAGAACCAAAACACTGGAGTACAAAAGGTATTGCAAAGAATAAAAAGTTACATTACTTGTTATTGCTCTATGTTGTCATAATTCATAAATATTCTGAATGTTTAAGGATTTAAGGAAACAGACAGAAAAGACAGTCAGAAAGCTGACAGTCAGGCTGTGAACATTGATGAATTGATGAAAATGAAACAGACATGGTAACGTCACAGTCGACAAGCTCTCACTGACCTGTTCTTGCAGACCTGCAGGTCTTGTAGTCTTGTACTCTGACCTGAATTCCTTCTTGGCAGAATTCTCTGTTGTGTATCCAGCAGAGTGGTCGGCCTGTGCATGCTCTCTGCCCGGCATACAGTCAGGTAACTGCATGAAGAAGAGCTCCTCTCTGCCGGACAGGCTGAGCTCCTGCAGCAGATCTACCAGAAGCGACTGCTCTGGTTTGGTCCGATCTGTGCTGCTGTGACCTGCTGGATTCTCTGAACCTGCAACAGAACACAGATTCATCAGTCACATGCTGCATATGTTTCTTACATATGTTCACAACCTAAATGTGATGCTTGTTCTTACAGTCAGGATGTGCTGTGGATAAGTTGGATTAAGTGCCTGTGTAGGAAACAAGAGATGCTGGGTTCAAATCCCAGCAGTGCCTTTCTTTAGTTTTCTCTCTGTGGGTGCTACTTTACTGTCATGTAGACCCCCCCTCCATGTGTGAATGCTGTGTTTATGTATGTGTATTTCTAGTTGTACTGGGGCAGTTTGTGAACTCAGGGGACCATCTGTGTCAACGTGATCAAACTGTGTGCACTAAGCATGTGTTAGTATTGAGCTGCAGCAGGAGGAGGCGATTGTTCTCACACGTTGCAGTGCTCAGACTCTGGGTGAAGCATTTGGACTGACACAGAGGCAGCTGGATGGGTTTCAGCTTAGCATCATTCCTCAGTCCTGGATCATCTATGAACTTTAAGTGCAAAACATAACAGTTGGTGTTGACAGGGTAGCGGTAACAAATGTCTAAATTCTAAAGTTTTATTTTAAGGTTGAGTCTTAAAATAATGAGTATTTTGAGTTGATAACATTATACATTTACATTTTCAGCCTTTTGTTGCCTCTGTCACAACTTTTTTTCTTAAAATAGTATATTACGTTCTCTGTTACAAATTAAAATTTCCAAGTCATTGCTTTGTGTTTCATGTAGATTTTACAGTACGTTCTAATGCTTTTGGAACCAAACTTGAAGCTGTCCCTTATGGAGGAACAGCTAACAGGAAGCACTCACATCATCCCTCTGAAGCTTACTGAGTATCTCATCATCCTCTGTATGTTTCCTCTCCTTCTTCACCTGCTTACGCATAGAGGAGGTGGAGGGGCTAAGCAGATCTGTGTCACCACCACGCCAGCCTGCACAGAGAGGTTGACTGTGAGGTAAGGAGCAATGCTGCTGGAATGCGAAGTATGCATGTCTGGATGTGAGCAATCCACTGTAAGGAAGAACAGAGAAGCTGTGCACCTGTTTTGCGCACAGTGTCAGCAGGACCCTGCTCAAAGATGGAGTGAGACTGAATAGTTTGAGGCCTCTCTCTCCTCCTCCCTCTGTTCTCCCTCCTCCTCTCATCCCTCGCTCTTCTCTCCTTTTTCAGAGTCACACAGATCTCTTCTTTCAACCTATGGGAAGAATGATGTTAAGCACTACAAGTACAAAATAATTAATATGCATAAAACCTTCATTAAAAATGAGGGAGCTGAATATTGATCACTCACTCATCTTTGCTTTTCCTCACAGCGTGGACATTTGGCTCAAAGGTTTTCTTTGGGAAAGCAGAGGACAGCAAGAAATAGAACATGTGTGTGTGCTGCACAATTCATTCAAATAAAACAAAGGTGTTGATGGTTTATTTACATGTATTTACATGTTAGGTTAGTTGTAACTAGCAGTGCCTCATTTGTTTTAGGGCAGGTGCTGAGTCTGATCTCTGACCTTCCTCACTATGTAATCCTATAAGGGACTGTGAATGCATAATATTTCTGATCTGTCCTTTAGTGAGTCATTCATTACCTTCGGTTTTTTGAAGGCTCCCCCCAGTGTCAGGTCCCTGGTTCTGAGGGACGCCAGTCTTCCAGAAGGCGTAGGGGAAGACAAACTCCTGACACGGCCTGGGAGCGCTATACCTGGTGTGAAACACAGCCCGGCACCGCTGCTTGGTCCGGGGGAGCTGGGGATAGTCGGTACATAAGCGGGGTCCGTCATTTTGTGGCCCAGTGCCTCAATTCAGTCTTTAGTAGCAGTGTGTAACTACACAGCATGCTACATAGTAACGCTACAGGTCCCGAAAACACAGGGCTTTTATTGTGAAAGAAATGCAGTTCTAATTCCGGTTCTTCTTCGCTATGTTTATGTTTATACCTTCATTTTAGACTTGCAAGACAAAAGCAAACGTCCAGACAAGCCTTAAATCAATTGTACAGGTAAAAAACAGTCACGGCAGAGCGCTAGTCCATATCAAACACACAACCTCCGATTATTAACGTCCATTTTGTTCGCAGTCGCGCAGCTGCGACACAAAGCAGAACTGTGCTGCACACACACACATATTTTCGTGTTTCGGTGAAGGTAACATCAGTAATGTTATGATGTTATGATGCGGTGTCGGTCTATTCCTGCACGAACACACAAACACATACAGCGTTTAGAGAGGTACTTCATCTCTGGTGCATTTTCTCTCTTCTCGTAACACAGTGGCTGCGGAACGTCGTGTGTCGTTTGTAGAAAACAAACGGCGCTGAGTAAAAACATTAAAATAAGTGCAGTTCGCTTTACCGCCTGTTTCACCGGATCTTCTTCGCTTCCGTCCGCCGCCGCTATTGTTGTTGTTCACGCTGTGGTTCACAGGCACAGCCAGCTGAGGGCGCTCTGTGACTGCCGCGTTATACATACACTACAGCCCAGTCACAGAGGAGCTCATAATAACAATCAGCTTCACCTCGAGCACACACAATAAAATGCAGTAGAAAAAATGATCTAGCAAACATGTGTAATTAAAATCACAAGACCCCATGTGCAGTCTGACACTGTCATACTAATAACATTTTTAATTTAAAAACAGACAAAAACTATGATATTTAATAAACAATGTCTGCTTGTAATTTCCCATCTAACCCAGGACAAAAAACAACTTAGAATATTGATTTCAGCCTCTGACAATGTGAGTTTAATGTGTCTGTTGAACTTTATTGTCCATGATTGTGATGATTGTCTTACACCTGTGTACTGTTTGTAATCAGCATGACTAAATAAAAAGAAGCAGTAGGGCAGCACTTCCTGTTCGCCTGTAGCTGTTCTACGGTACATTGTACCATGATGACACTAATGCTGCTGCTTGTAATGGCCAGATGAAGCCTTGTGAAACTTTGAAGCCTCGCAGCCAATTCAGTTAAAAAAATCAATCAAATACTTGACACACGCTCGGAAGCCTCGGCACAAGAAGTCCCATCACTAGCTGCTGCCACTGATTCACTGAATCAAGAGTTCTCTCAAGTGTTTATTGATAAACCTCTGTCACGTGTCACCGGGCTGCCAGCTGTCCTTTCTTTATGGCCACTTCCAAAGAATATGGAAGCCGCTAGCAAAGGTTGTGTTTAGACAGAGATGAAAAGAACTACGGGTTGTACAACTCGTAGTTCTTTTCATCTCGGTTGCTCGGGCTCAAAGACACAATACTACGTGCACCAGAGCCAGGAGGTACAAACAGGAGGATGGGGAGGAACAGGAACAGGGGCACTGAGTCTGACCAGACACAAATGAGACGATTGGTGGTGCAATAAATAATCTAACTGTTTTGCAATAATTCAACTGAAGTACAATAATACAATATTTATTGTTTTCTGACGTTAATAGTACCATGCCAGCTAGAATATCATACCATGTATCTACTTATATATATCTACTTATACTATTATAAACACACACTGATATCACCGTTATAGCCATATGCTGCTTTATATCTATCTGTCCGTGCATTTCCCATGGGGAGGTTACCTTATCAGGAAAGACATAAATAGCCGCTCTGATCTCCAGCACACAAATAAAAAAAAGGGTTATAGTTAATGTGCAGCATGCTTGCTAATGTTAAGCAAACAAGTTAGCCTTATACCAGGTAGCATATTTGGCTACGTTAAAATAACCACATACTTTGAGATAAAAAACATAGCCACAAACTATTATACTTGCCACTGTCTTATCTCCAATGCGGTTCAAATTGTGTTGGTCCTCTGGGGCACCCTTGGCCTGGGGGCCCCAGGCACTTGCCTGCCTTGCCTGCCTTGCCTGTCCGCTAGGAGCGCTTCTGCAGGTGATGAAACCCAGTGATACACCTGTGAGATCTACAAAGTAGAGAATCTGTGTTCAGTTCAATTACACTCACTCACAGAGACTATGTGAGTGGGGACTACTAAACTGCAGACAGAAGAAGATAGACTATTTGAAACACGCAGCTGATGAAGATAGTCATGGTCCTGCATGTCATGTAAAGGAAAGAGGGCTGATGGTCAATACAGGCACGACGTCCCACATCATCACAGACATTAAGAAATTCAGAAGCTCTGACAACACCTTTATGCCTGAGAAGCACTTCATGGAGCTGGCTGACGAACAGCGTAGCACTCAAGAGATGTGACCATGATGCCACAGTCAACCTACTGGACAGGAAGGGTCATCATGTAGCAATATGTCAGAGTTTATTTATTTCCCCAAGGGGATCAATAAAGTATTCATTGTTATTATTATTATTTATTAGACCCCCTAAACCGTGAAATCCCGGAGTGGAGCCCAGGATGCAGAGTCGCAGTCTTACTGCAGTCTCTCTGCAGCTTCTTTACGGCCGTCACCCCCCGACAACTATCAGCACCCCATAGAGACTGTGTCTGCTCCCCGTCCAGCTAAATTATATAGATCAAAAATTAACACAAGAGGAGTGAATGATAAGAACTTAATAAAAATAAAAAACACTTCTTTTACTCAACAGAATAAAATTATAACAATTAAATGTGGTTTATTAGTGGAGGAGCATGAAATGCTCCCACACTATTGATATCCTCTTTTTTATTTATTAGTGGAGGAGCAGTAATGCTTCCACACTATTGATTTCCTCTTTTTTCTTTATTAGTGGGGAGCATGTAATGCTTCCACACTATTGATATTCTCTTTTTTCTTTATTAGTGGAGGAGCAGTAATGCTCCCACTCTATTGATTTCCTCTTTTTTCTTTATTATTAGTGGGGAGCATGAAATGCTCCCACACTATTGATTTCCTCTTTTTTCTTTATTAGTGGGGAGCATAGAATATGCTCCCACACTATTGATTTCCTCTTTTTTCTTTATTATTAGTGGGGAGCATGAAATGCTCCCACACTATTGATATCCTCTTTTTTATTTATTAGTGGAGGAGCAGTAACGCCTCCACACTATTGATTTCCTCTTTTTTCTTTATTATTAGTGGAGAGCATGTAATGCTCCACACTATTGATATTCTCTTTTTTCTTTATTAGTGGAGGAGCATGGAATGCCCCACACTATTGATTTCCTCTTTTTTCTTTATTAGTGGCGGAGCATGGAATGGGCCACACTATTGATTTCCTCTTTTTTCTTTATTAGTGGCGGAGCAGTAATGCTCCCACACTATTGATTTCCTCTTTTTTCTTTATTAGTGG
>JAUMHJ010000011.1:99102-112152 GCA_032361105.1 Microctenopoma lineatum | reverse complement strand
GAGGTGGAGAATAAGTAGGTGCCCTGCATTACATGCCAGGCACCTAATAAAGAAATAAAGAAGCCCGTTTAGAGGTGTAGAATAATAGGTGCCCCCATAAAAATGAATGGGAGGCAATGCATGGCAAAGCCATGTATTGAATGGGAGGCAATGCATGGCAAAGCCATGTATTGCCTCCCATTCATTTTAATGGCAGGCACCTAAAAAGAGGAAATCAATAGTGTGGAAGCATTTCATGCTCCCCACTAATAAAGAAAAAAGAGGAAATCAATAGTGTGGAAGCATTACTGCGCCGCCACTAATAAAGAAAAAAAGAGGATATCAATAGTGTGGGAGCATTTCATGCTCCACCACTAATAAAGAAAAAAGAGGAAATCAATAGTGTGGGAGCATTACTGCTCCTCCACTAATAAAGAAAAAAGAGGATATCAATAGTGTGGGAGCATTCCATGCTCCTCCACTAATAATAAAGAAAAAAGAGGAAATCAATAGTGTGTGAGCATTACATGCTCCTCCACTAATAAAGAAAAAAGAGCAAATCAATAGTGTGGGGCATTTCATGCTCCTCCACTAATAAAGAAAAAAGAGGAAATCAATAGTGTGTGAGCATTACATGCTCCTCCACTAATAAAGAAAAAAGAGGAAATCAATAGTGTGGCGCATTCCATGCTCCTCCACTAATAAAGAAAAAGAGGAAATCAATAGTGTGGGAGCATTCCATGCTCCACCACTAATAATAAAGAAAAAAGAGGAAATCAATAGTGTGGCTTTGCCATGCATTGCCTCCCATTCTTTGGCTAGTTCCTCCTCCTCCTGGACACATATTGACACCCATTGTCCTGCTTGCCTGTTGATTAACTCCTTCCTGTAGGATGTGCCTGGTAAAATCTTATGCTACAACATCAGAAGATACCAGACACAACACAATGCAGTTTCACAACCCTTTAACATACCTATGGCACGTGACCAATACAAATCACAAAAATTACAAGTTTATGTTAGTTATGTTAGGCACCTGAATCATTGTATATGTTTCAGTGTCATTCTCCATATTCTCAAAATGTTTAATTTTAGGTGACTCCACAGTCCACCATCCGTAGTTGGCTCCAGATCTTGTTTGGTGATCAGGAGCTCTCCGCAGGATTACAGACGGTACGGAGGAGATTTAGACTATAGGCTGGAGGAATGTTGGGTGTCTCAGTCTCTATATGGTGCTGATAGTTTTAGGGTGGTAGTGGCAGTAAAGAAGCTGCAGAGAGGCGTGTAAGACTGCCCTCCGCGTCCTGGGCTCCACTCTGGGATTTTAGGGTTGAGGTGGTCTAATAAACTCAGCCATATTCCTAGAAATGAGAGCTACACTGTCCAAAGTGGGCCGTCTCTCCTAATCAGCCAAGGTTTTCTCCTAAATGTTTTCCAGTTATCTATGTAGCCCCCTTTGTTATCGGGACACCACCTAGACAGCCAGCGAATAGATGACGACATGCGGATAAACATATCGTCACTGATCAAATTAGGAAGGGGACCAGAGAAAACTACGGAGTCCGACAACGTCTTTGCATAATTACACACTGATACAACATTAATTTTTGTGACCTCCGGCTGGCGTAGCCAGGTGTCAATACCTCCTGCGTGAATTATGATCTTATTATATTTACGTTTATCCTTCTCTAGCTTCACGTTCCTGACTATGGAGCTGCCAGTAATCAGAGTGGTTTTCTCAGCGGGTGTGTCGCTGAATGGAGAAAACCTATTAGAAACGCGAACAGGGCTGAGCTAAGCTAACCTGAGCTATGCTAGGTGACTCCGCTCTTGCTACCGGGGCCTGACAATCTAACCTGTTCTCCGTAGAGCGGAGCCGGGATTCTAATCCTGCCATCCGCGCCTCCAAAGCTACAAATAAGCTACATTTATTACAGATCCCTTTACTACTAAAGAAGGCTGGACTGTAACTATACATAATACACGGCGAACAGGAAAGCGGGGAAGAAACAGGAGAAAGAAAAGCCATGGTTAATAGACGCAAAGCAACCTAGTGGAGCTAAGAAAACCGAGTCAAACACAGTTAGCAGTAGATTTAAAACAAATACTTGAGGGAACAAGCGTCTGATATAACTTTGGCAGTTCTTTTAACTTTTTGTCCGCTTTTTGTTTTGTCCACTTTTCCCTTTCTTTTAGGTCATTACACCGTGTAAACAAGATAGCGAAGTGATCACGAGTTGCATCACCTGGTTAAACAGCACTGGAGTCCCCCAGAAGAAAAACCATGAGCAAGAGACTTAAGCGTATGGCTCACCTTAAGCTTTAAAGGCTGCCAGAATCCTGCATAATCCTGCAGGTGGTTTAATCAGGACAGGAGTCTGAACCCTGAGGAGGACAAGCCAAGTTTGGCAAAACTACATATACAGTATGCTCTTTATACAGTGAATATTATCTTCATACAAACATTCACTCCTACATCCTGCAGGACTTTTGCAACATTGTCCACTAGATGTCACCATTAGCTTGAATTCAGGCTGCTAAGGATTTCATCCAGATGGGCAGTTTCTTTTCTATTAAGATAACAATCATATCAGCAGCTCTTTATCACTAGATAACAAAAACAAAATGAAAATCTAGGTGTTTTAACTGAAATAAACAGTTTTTTCTGAATTAATTAGGACATGTTGGATAAATATCTGTGAAGGTTCTCATTCAGGTCATTGTTATCTGAAAAATGTAAAGAGAAAAAATTTCAGCAGCCTGGGCTATTAATCAGAAAATTCAGTGGGTGTGGCGTGGTAGCTCAATGGGTTAAGCGTCAGAGTGGAATACAGCAGGTCGCAGGTTGAAATCCCAGTCTGACTCCTAGTCCATTCCCTACCAGGCATGTTCCTGAGCCAGACACCCAGTGCTAGCTCCCTGTAAGTCGCTTTGGATAAAAGCGTCTGCCAAGCAAAGTAAAGTAAAGTATGGAGCTGAAGCGGGTCTGTGTTAGAAGTGACTAGGGACTCCTTATCCTGCTAGTCAATCATATGAATCCTTTGCTTTATGTGTTAATGTAGACAGGTTTGGCCAGATTCATGTAGAAACAAACACTTCAGCTGCTTGCAACATATCTCTTATGGTCTGATTATCTAATACTATATCTAGAAGTGTTGCTTCAAATCCTCAACCCTTTAATACATAATTTATTCAGTGCATTTCCATAGCGTGCATTTCCATAGCGTACATATGGTATGGAAATATATCAACCTTAAATGTGTCCTTTCACACGATGGATGTAAATAGATACACAGTGGACTGTGGCCTATTTGTCCAGATGGAAATGTGGTATAGTGAAGAACTGAGTTTAAAGATACCGGATCAACTTATTTTCTACTGTTGCTCTCTCTTTAGAGCACACAGAAAGACATAATTTTACCTTGGCTTTTCTTCTTCTTTTACTTGTTGTCATTGTACTTGAAAATGGCTAAGCTGTTTAAGTCATTTTGTCATAGTCATTATTACCAATACTGTACATATATGCGTCTAGACACACATGCATGATAACATTGATACACTTAATTGCCTGATGGCACATTAAATGGGACATTAAATGTTTGAATTGTTTTATACTATTAGAAGTAGTGCTATTCAATTGGAAGAACATATTCTGTATATGTATTTTCTGTTTAAATATTAGCTAATAACCTTAAGTTTTTCCAAATGAATGTATATGCCTACCTGTATTTGAGACAGCGTGTAAATGGGACTTTCCAGATCTCCCTGGTGTTGCTAGCGGAAGTGATGTCAGTGGTAAACGACAGGTTTCACGGTGGCGAGGCTGCTACCAATTGTTGCCAAGGCTATCCAAAAATCCGTTTGCATCGTTAAGTTTCTGGCAGTAGTCGCCCCGAAATTACGGAGAACATAAACTATGCGTTTAACGTCACCGGGTGGTATCAATATTATAGTTCTTCGTTCTTCAGAAATACAAAAAAGTGATGGTGAAATTTAGATTGTTGAGGATGGAATTTGGATTCTGGTGGAAAGAAGAGTGTGATTTAAAGGGGTTACAAAGCAGTTAGAGAAGAAAATTCAAGCCGAGGTAGTGGACGGAAAAGGTTCAAAGTTGTCGGAAAGGTAACGTTCGTAAGAACGGTACACACGAAAACAGCAGACAGGCATTTACGTTGGCTAATATCGAAATGGAGCTAAGAGTGGGTAACCAACTGGGCAGAAAAATCGGAAGTGGATCTTTCGGGGACATCTATCTAGGTAAGTAAAATTATCTTTAGAATGTTCGTACTCTGATTAACCAGATGTCAATTCTAATGGCGGTGCCATCTTTATTAGCAAATTGTACCAAATCCAAGTGACTGTAATTTCAGTTAGTTCTCTTCACCTCTATCCAAGTTAACTACTTTAAGCTGTTTCTCAAAATAAAGCTAAATGCGTTCCCTTGACTGTGTAGTCACAGATTACTAATTGTTAACAGTAAATAGTTAAACTATTTACATCATTCTAGTATTTTACCATTGCACAACAAAAAAGTTCAGCAATTAAGCATAAGCTGCAGCTTTTTTTTGACAGACCTGTGTGCACACTAAGCAATAATAACGAGGAAAAACTCCCTTTAACAGCAGAAATCTCCTACTATATGTTTAGAATATTTTACTAACGTAGTACTAAAATTAATTAGAAATTTAATTAGAATTAATTAGACTAAAATAATTCCCACGAAGGGATTGATGTGTTGATTTATCTTGTAGTTAAAGAGGCTGCCAGCTGTGTGCACTTGTTATTGCACATGTCATGTCATGCCAGTTTGGTTATGTTGGTCTGGCAATTATTGCATGTGTGTTTTGAAAACCCCAACTTAACACAGACATGGTTAACACTGATGGTCTGATGTCAAAACTGTTGTTATCCTGATATAGCATTGTATTACAGCTAAGTGCGGAGACGTCACTAGATTGCTGGAACAAGTCTTTAGGATGTCTATTTTGCTTTTGACATTTGCAGCCAGCCAGTAGCTGCTCGCATTGAGTTCAAATCCTTGATGCTTGCCTAGGAGGTTGTAAATGGAAACGCACCACCTTATATCTACACACATTAGTTAGCTACATTCCTTCATGCCCTCTCAGACCTGCAAATGAGAGGACTAAAAATCCCTTCTTTACAGGGTCTCAGATCCCAATCCACTCTATTCTCTTTTGTTGGACTTGCCCTGCTCCATTCGACTAGTTGCAACTATCACCAACTTGTTCAAAACGTTTTTCAATTGACTCTATCACACACACACACACACACACACACACACACACACTTGTCTAGCACCTAGCAACAAATTCCTAGCCTGTTCTTTTTATTGATGAGTTAGGCCTTATTAGGGCTCTTAGTTTGTAGTGACTCAGAAGTAACAGAAACCGAAACCGAAATCTTTTTGTCTTTTCTTTGTAAGTCGCTGCCAAGTAAAGTAAATGAGTATGGGTAGCCGCAGTGGAACTTGGTCTAAATTGACGATTGCACGGTTCGCAATATGAGAGCATTTAAATATAAAATTTTCATTGGTATTATTCAAAGTTTACTTGGGATGGATTTTGATTTATTCAACATCTATCAGATTCAGATTTTATTTGTCACTTGCACAGTCATTCACAGTACGATGCAGTGAAATGCTTAGATGACCAACAACAACCTTAGAAATGTTAAAAACAAAAGAACACAAAACAATACAAAGGGACAAAAAAATTACAGGAAATACAATAAGTAGAATACAGAATACAATAAGTAAAGTGGCGCAGAGATTAGCTAATGCTATTGTGGATATGGTAGTGATATTGTGGATGGATTACGGAACATCTGGGAGGTGTGCAGTGTGCATGTCCATGTAGGTGCCATAGTGTGTGATCCATAATGTACATAAAGTCAGCAAGTTATTGGACAATGTCCATGATGGGTGTGTGTAGCTGTGCGTGTGTGCCCAGATGAGGTCTATGCGATCCATTTCTGTGCAGTCCATTCCAGGGGTGGCTGAGGTCCTTCGCGGTCTTCCTGCCTTCGGGCAACCACTTGGAAGGAAAATCTATGCGATGAGATGAGAGTATTAAATGATGGAAATTATCAAATAGAAATTAGATTGATGTCTTCAATGTAAGATGTGTATGGTGCAAATGTGCATAAATGTGCATCCGCACATTCACACAAAGGAGAAGGGAGATTTATTTTAGGAATTGGTAAGGAGTTGGTAAGTGGAATTTTGTGGAGAGATTTTGGCTTGAACAGATCTTAACAAATCATCCCATTTATACTTGCAGGCACCGATATTTCAGTGGGCGAAGAGGTTGCCATTAAGTTGGAATGTGTAAAGACCAAACACCCTCAGCTTCACATTGAGAGCAAGATCTACAAGATGATGCAAGGAGGAGGTGACGTATTGACCTCGCACTGGACTTCTTTTTTTATTTCTTTATCATTTCAATCCTTTCTTTCCATTATTTTTCTTTATTCACCTTTATTCATCAGCTCTATATTACAAGTATGTTGCACATACAAGGAATTCGCTTCTGGTTGTTTGTAACAAAGAAAAAAAACAAACCAAACGAACAAGTGAACCTGAGCAGGGTAGCTAAATTACAGACAAATCATTGAGACAAGAGTTCAAAACTGATGTCTGTAGCATCTTCAACCACACTTAAATCAGTACAGTCAAAGCAGGCCTGCAGCTCCTGCTTTGCCTCATTGGTCCATCTTTTAACAGATTTAACCACAGGTTTTGAACATTTAAGTTTTTGCCTATAGGATCAGATGGATCATGCAGTGATCTGAGTGTCCCTGCGTCCTTTATCACGGTGTAATAGTGATCTAATGTGTTGTTCTCTCGTGGGGCAGGTTATGTGCTGTGTATATTTAGGCAACTCGTGGCTCAGAAAACTGCTATGAAAAGTGAGTTGGGATATTTTTGTTCAAAGTCAGTTATCTGTTCCGCTAATTGCTGCAGTACTGCTTTTCTGCAGGCCTGTGCTGCGATGTAAACTCTGACCAGGACATAGGAGGAAATTTTGCGCGATGAATAGAACAATCTACAGTTGATAAATAAAAATTCTAAATGTGGCCTGCATTATCTGCCTAACACTGTGACATCAGTACACCAACCTTCATTCACATAGAAGCATATTTTGACCGCGCCGTCACACTGTCCGCGCAGTGAAGTTGAAAGCCAGGTAGCTCCAGTGTGCAGTCAGGTGTGGAGTCACTGAGCCAGGTTTCCTCCTGTTCAGGAGGTGCAGCTTTATTTTTTGTTGGGCGGGGAACGGAGAATTGCCAGGTGAATTGATTGAAGGGAGGTGCGCATTCCCCACTGCTGCAACTTAACAAGCGCTTTCCCGGTCTGCGTCTTCTCTACGTCTCATAGACGTCTGCTGCTCCTCCCATTAGGGACTCAAAGAATTTTCCAGGATCAATGAAAAGTGGTAGAAATAGGTTCAGAGTAGAATGTTCATAACTGAACAGCTCAGCTCTGCTGTATGTGATCGTGTTGGAATATACAGCAACAAATAACAAATTATTACAAAAAAACAAGACGGAAAAGAAATCTCTAGGACTAGAGAGCGAAGGACTGATGAGCGAAGGACTAGAGAGCGAAGGACTGATGCAGCTGTGCGTAGCGCCATCTTGATCTCTTTTCAGGTAATGTTAATGCAGCCACGTTAAATTAAGTGTTTACTTTATGTTTGCAGTGGGAATTCCAACAATCAAGTGGTGTGGAGCAGAGGGTGACTACAATGTCATGGTAATGGAACTGCTGGGGCCCAGCCTAGAGGATCTCTTTAACTTTTGCTCCCGCAAGTTTAGCCTCAAGACGGTGCTATTGCTTGCTGATCAGATGGTGAGACTGCTTACAAACTTTACACATATTCTTTACCTTCTGATAACTGCACATATCCTATATGTTCCTTTCACATCATGTCAGACTTCTACCACTAATCCAGAACAGCAGAAAATAAGCTCCACAGAACACAACCTTATGAATATACCCATAATTAATCATACCCCTGGTAAAAGTTACTTTTATTAAACCAGCAAGTGTCTCCCAAAAGATAATAAGACGATGTACAAGAGGCATTATTGAGGAAAAAAACATTTCTTTACTTTTATTTTTGTTCGAGCAAAAAGTGTCAATAATCGGTGTGTCGTGTCCAAAATTATTCATAACCTTCACCAAGTGTTAGTCTCTGGGAAATCAAACGTTCTATACCATTCCAAATAGTCCAAACTGTTCTAAAGCATCCTAATTACACTTCATAATTAGGAACAGCTGTTTTAATCAACTCAACAGGTTAAAAACGGCAGCTCTCTGCAGTTGGTTTGTGGACAGTCATGGTTAAGACAAAGAAGCTGAGTGAGGACCTGCGGCTGCGCATTGTGGCTGCTCACAAGTCAGGAAAGGGCTACAAGGCCATATCTAAATATTTTCAAGTTCCAGTGGCTACAGTGCAAAGTATTATTAAAAATACAAGATGTTCCGCACTGTGGAAAATCCTGGTCAGAAGCCAAAAGTGAAACCTGTACTGGCCAGGAGGATAATGAGAAAGGTGAAAAAGAATCCAAGAATCACCACCAAGGCCATCCTGGTGAATCTGGGCTCTGCTGCTGGCAAGGCAGACAATCCAACAGATGCTGCACACTGCGGGGTTCCACGGATGCAGAACACGGTGGATGCCACTTCTCCAGATAAGGCACACATGTTGTCAAGAAACCTAACAAGTCCAGTTGCTATTGGATAAACCTTTTTTTGAGATAATGCACCTGTTGGTTTAAAAAGCTCAGCCTTACAGTTTTAGAATTGGTATTTACAATTAATGCTGTCAATGTGGGTGAATTTATGCCACGTATTATCAGCACACTATAACAATAACATTACATTTTTATGAGTATAACTGGGGCTGTATATTTCCTCTTTCCTCTTTCCTCTTTCGAGATAACCATGACCTGGATGACTGAGAACATTCACAAACAGGTGCATTAATGTTAGGACAGGCCCCAATATGTTACTGGGGAATGTTTACAGCATGAGAGACACAAATAAAACAATGTGCACAGAAACACTTTTTCCTGTACCATTAAATTATTAAACATTTCCCGCTGTAGCATCGTTACAGCGCCCGTCATAAATATCCGAACAGAAACACTAGCTTCCTTTCTGCAGCAGCGACCTTGATGAGATGATCACGTACTGACTTATAGGACTGATAGCTCGGGTCCAGTTTGGGACGAGTCTATGATGACTATAAAAACAGCTGTTATGATGATCTGCTCCCTCGCAGTCGCAGCACTTAAATTCTCAAATAGTCAAAATCAACTTTCAGGCAGCAACATAATCACAATCCCTCAGTGATCTGATCAAACGATCGGTGTTAGATGAATCCACATGTTCTGTCTGCATCGCTGCACTTTATTGGTGTTTATTAGCATATGCATGTGTATATTTATGTTATATGCGTGATGCGGCGCTAATATATAATAATTTGATATTTGGTTAATATGTTGCGGTTACTCAAAAAAGAGTGGTGATTTCGTGTTCCATCAATGTAAAACTGACCAGGTTACGTCTCCAGTATATCAGCTGTTGGCCAATGAGCGTCAGGGAGGTGGCTTTTTTTTAAACGAATGTTAAAAATCTGGCCAATCCAGGGACCCTTGGCTACAGCTGATGTCAGCCTGTGCATTATTCCGCGCCTGACCAGACTCCTGAATTGGATCCAATTGAGAATCTGTGGAGGGAGCTAAAGATCAGGGTGATGGCAAGAAGACCCTCCAAACTGAAAGATTTGGAGCTCATTGATAAAGATCAATGGGCAAAAATACCCGTGGAGCCATGCAAAAAGCTGGTCTGTGATTATAGGAAGTGTTTGATTGCTGTAATTAGGGCTGCAACTATTCCTTGAATTATTCGAATAACTCGATTTATAGAAAATCATTGAGGTGTTTTTTTTTTTTTAATCGATGCTTCGTTTATGTCATATAACTCGCAGTAAACAGCAATTTCCGTGTGTGTTTAATACGGACTGTTATAAGTGACGCGCATCCAACAACGATGGTTAAGGAGGACGATCTGATGATCTCTCCTGGTCTGTAAATACCACGGCGGTGGTAAAGAAGGCCCAGCACAGTCTCCACTTCCTGAGAGTGTGCAGGAGGAACAACTTGGAGGAGAGGCTCACTACTATAAACCAGAGACAATGTGCAATAATGTGTATGTGATATTCAATACACTTAATACACAAAATTCAGTTTACTACATTAATGCTGCTATCTTGTGTATATATGGCGTATATTATTTTTTTAAATACATTTTATTATTGTATTTCTCCGCATTCTAGCCTTTTTGCACCAAAGGGAGTGGCACTCCAATTTGGTTGTACCCTGTATATTGACGATATTGGCTATTCTATTCTATAACTGATCACTGCCTTCTGCGCTGCTGCCACTGTTACACTTCAAACCAAATGCCAGGGCTGCATCAACGGCAGATCTCCAGGTGCTCATGCAGTCCATCTGGAAAGTTGCAGTGTAGCAAAGTTTTTCAAAAACTTGCAGTGAATGTTTTATGATGATTCAATGAATAATTTATTGAGAATAAACATCACTGTACTGACTGGCTAAACATGCAATATTATGCCACATTAACACAGCGTGTGGAGATTCTGTGGAACATGTTTTTTTTCCCTCAATAATACCTCTTTTACATCTGTGTATTATCTTTTGGGAGACACCTATGTAATTTCCTGTCAAAAAATAACTTGCTGGTTGTATCGAAGTAACATTAGGTCAAAATTTGCCAGGGGTATGATTAATAATAGGCTTGAGTGTATATACCTTTTATATAAACCTTCCCCCGGCTGAAAAATGAAAGAATTCAAGTTTTGAATGGCCTAGACCTAGACAAAGCCCAGATGCTGAAGTGTTGTGCATAAGTAAATGCACAAAACATCAGCAAAATTTGGGCCAAAATACCTCCACAACGACTGATATAGAGACTAATACAGACTAACAGAAAAACAATTACATCAAGTCATTGCTGCAGAAGCTGGCTCTTTAGGCTACTGAATCTTTGGGAGTATCTAATAATGCGTTTTTTTTCTATTAGGCTTAATTTTCATATGGCACTGTAAAAAAAGTGTAATAATTCTAAGTTTGGCCTCTCAGTTAATGCTTGGCACATGTAACATGCAGTGACTGAATATTTCTTTTACTTTCTTTTTCTCCTCTGTAGATTAGTCGCATTGAGTACATTCACTCCAAGAACTTTGTCCATAGAGATGTAAAGCCTGATAACTTCTTGATGGGCCTGGGCAAAAAGGGTAACCTAGTCTACATCATCGACTTTGGTCTGGCTAAAAAATATCGAGACGCTCGCACACACCAGCACATCCCCTACCGCGAAAACAAGAACCTGACTGGCACTGCACGCTATGCATCAATCAACACACATCTTGGGATTGGTAGATATATACTGGATTTGCTTGATTGACATGAAGATATTTATTTTTTAACTACAATAATAATCAGATTTTGTCAGCACTTTTTTCTTTGTTTTCTTTCATAACAGAGCAGTCAAGGCGTGATGACCTGGAGTCCTTGGGCTATGTTCTCATGTATTTTAATCTTGGTTCACTACCTTGGCAAGGCCTCAAAGCTGCTACCAAAAGGCAGAAGTATGAACGGATCAGTGAGAAGAAAATGTCTACTCCCATTGAGGTTCTTTGCAAGGGATATCCTTGTGAGTCTTTCTTTAGTTTATTATTAATACTTCTTATTAATGTTGTTAACCTAACCTAATATTAATCAGTTCAGCCACCACTGTCAGCTAAGAAATGTTTTTTCCCCTGGGGTACAGCTGAATTTGCGACCTACCTGAATTTTTGTCGGTCCCTGCGCTTTGATGACAAGCCAGACTACTCATATCTACGGCAGCTCTTCAGAAACCTATTTCACAGACAGGGCTTCTCTTATGACTATGTATTTGACTGGAATATGCTTAAGTTTGTGAGTATTCATCATAATCAATTTAATGGAGTATCAAAAGACAAAACTGATACTTTTGGATTGAAATAATTCTACCCAATTCAGCATTGAATAATTTTCTAGTGCTAGTCTAGTCTTGTGGTAAATAATGAGTCCTGTTTTTGTTTGTTTATTGCTGTACACAGGGAGCCAACCGTGCAGCAGAGGAAGCAGAGAGAGAGCGCCGTGACCGGGAGGACAGAATGAGGCATGGCAGAAACCCTGGAGCCAGAGGAATACCTCCTGCATCAGGACGACCAAGAGGAACCCAAGAAGGAGCACCACCTACCCCGCTAACTCCCACCTCACATACAGGTCAGCTTCAGCACCTCTTATCCCTGTACTTTGTATTTGACTAAAACAGATCCAGGACCAAATGAGTAATGCTGCATGCTGCACATGTTTAATCCTGGATAAAGTTATGGTCAGTTTAGTTTACTTTGCTGTAAACATGTAGTGATGTTTCAGTGTCATTACACCAACTCATTGCAAGAAATTCAATGCAAAACATGGAAATATGCATTAAAGTTATAATCTGGTTTTAAAAATGTAGTTCACTCTGATGCTGTCTTTGATGGTGCTTTGTGGTTTTTGCTTTTCAGCAAACACCTCTCCTCGACAAGTATCTGGTATGGAGCGTGAACGAAAAGTCAGCATGCGACTGCACCGTGGTGCTCCTGTCAATGTGTCATCCTCAGACCTAACAGGACGACAGGAAACATCCCGCATGTCAACTTCGCAGGTATAAAATATGTCTGAGACACATCAGCTTTTTCCTTAAGGTATCTCCTGAGCTCTCCTGTTAGCACAAAGAAGAAACTCTTCTTACAATAAATAATTTCACCTCACCCCAGCTAGAAGCCCTTTTAACTTTATCTTTTCTTAACTAATCATTGTCAGACATTAGCCATTACATTACTGAAGAGTGATACTTATGGAGTTTATATCTACTTTACTTTACTTTACTTTGCTTGGCAGACGCTTTTATCCAAAGCGACTTACAGGGAGCTAGCGCTGGGTGTC
>JAUMHJ010000011.1:83623-94236 GCA_032361105.1 Microctenopoma lineatum | reverse complement strand
GGATTAGGAGTCAGACGGGGTTCGAACCTGCAACCTTCTACATCCCAGTCTGACGCCTAATCCACTGAGCTACCAGGTCCAGCTACATGTCTACATGTTTTGAAAAATCTGTAGAGAGGTGTGAAGTGGTGCTATTCAGACAGTTTTCTCCAGTTCTTTGGTTGGTGCAGCATGTGGGTTCTGACTTGACATATTGGGCCTTTTCTCTCCCTTCCCCCAACTTCAGAATAGCATTCCCTACGAGCATCATGCCAAGTAGACGCTCGCCACATCCTTGTGTGACAGCGGCAACACTGGGTGAGTCCTGTCCCTGTAGAGCAACAGATGCATGCATTCTGACTCCAGTTCTATTCTGGGCTGCCTTGGAGGTTTGTGTTCAGTTCAGCAATTTTCCCTTCTTTTCTCCCCTTTTTATCTAAATAGAGTAGCCTGGTGCTTAGTCAATCACCAGTGAGATGGACATCCAGTCTTTCAGTGAGACTAGTTGACTAGTGAGACTTTCTCTAGCTGATGATGTGCATCGTAAATGGTCTGCACTTGTATAGCCCTTTTCTACATAGACTGGTACTCAAAGCTCTTTACGCTGCTTCTCATTTACCTATTAACACCCACAAGGACCCAAACACTCACACACCAGAGCTGCTGATCTGACACAATGGGGGCAATTAAGGGTTCAGTGTCTTGCCCCAAGGACACTTCGACCTTTGACTGGAGGTGCTGGGAATAGAACCATTAATTTTTACGATTGGCAGGCAACTACTTTACCCCCTGATCCACAGCCACTCTAAAAATGCATCTGCAACTATTTTCTGAAAAGTACAATGCTTTCCTTAGAAAACTGGACTGGATAATGCATGGATAATGGGTCAGAGCCTAATCATTTTATGTGTTAATGTGTTCTTTGTTTTGAATTCTTCTGTGTCCACTAGATGGTGTCTGGTGTACCACCTGCTGGTCTTCAACTTATAGCTCCTCGATGGTGCACCAGCAGTGCAACCTGGTGGCCTATGCCCTGTTCACTAAGAAGCAATCTGATATACTAATCTTACCACCTCCATTAATGACTACTTGTGCTAAAGCGACAGTTGGATGTCAGCCTCTAACTCAGCACAAAGTGCTACGACTGACTCCTGTTGCCTCAATATCAGATTAGTAACATTTCAGAGGGCATACATTCTGTTTTTCTTACAGTTTTCCTGCTCTCTGGACCTCCAGACTGTTTTGTCAGCTTTTCATGAGACATTTGCACTACTTCCTCCACTGCGCTACACCCCACTGCTTGATTATGAATTGGCAGTGGTTTGTCCAGTGAAAACCCAGCTATCTTATGTAGAGCACTGACTGGATAATGCAACTGGCAAATTGTTTTTCTCTTTTTGGGAACATTCTCTCTACATTTTCACCTGTGTCTACAGTGTTCATACCTCTTCAGTAAAACATTAATCTTTTGTTGCAGTAATGAAGCTGGACCAAAAGCTTTCTCTTCTTCTCTCTGTAGTGTATGAATGGCTTTACAACCATTTGTATTAAGAAAATAAAAACCACTTCCTTGCATGTTTATGGAGTGAGCCTTCAGAACCAGGCGTGAACAATTTAAATTGTCAACACACCAAAATATATAAGTGCAGAGATGTGTATTCACCCATTAAAATTGTCTGTGTTCATATCTTGGCTCTGCTGTGCTGTTCATTATGCTTCCATTCTATACATAAGACCTACGTTGGGAGGGATGTCATATTTTACTAGATCGCTTGTTCTGTACAGTTTTCCATTTTTGTGTTATGTTGAAGCTGTGAAATGCTTGAAATATAGGTTGTGTAAATGTTTTCTCCGACAGTGTGAGTGTGAACATGATTTCTAAACTTGGTCGTTGGAGGTTTATTCAGACACGTAAGCTAACAGTCCAAAAACACAGGTTGGTAATAACGTTTAACTGACTGGAGTTCGGTGTCAAACAAGCAGACAACCGAAAAGCTGAGTGCAGACAAACACTCCACCCACTAGATCTCTCTTGATAAGGTAATATGTAATTTACCATCACATCCTGATCAACCAACAGAATTCAACAACTAGACTTCAGATACATCTGTGAATGAGACTGTCCATGTGACTCTGCATAAAAACAACATCAAGCACATTTCTGCACATTCAGTAAAATTCAGACGAAGTGGTAGGAAACAAAGTCCCACATGGGCAGGGCTAACTTTTCTGGCACAACACTGTGATGGTAGCCCCCCCCCCCCAGGATGTAGTAGGGGTTTATTTCAAACATACAGATTAATTTACTGTCATCATTATTCCATGTTAATTCCTCTGTTCAAAAAGGAGTAGGTTAAAGTATAAATTTATGCCCCGACCACTTTCATACATATCATTTATTTGTAAGTTATATTATAATGCAAATAATAATGTAAACACAAAGTGGACATTAGCAGCTACACTGTCCAAAACACATTATTGTGTAATAAACTGGAATAAATTGTGTATCCATTACATATTCTAGTGATATTTTTACTCCCATTAACGTTTGGTAGATAAAATATATTTTGTGTTAATTTATTTAATTGCTGATTCTTTTAGTGTGGAATATCAAGCTGACATTTATCTGTTTAATTATTTCTAACATTAGTATTTTATGTGTTTATATCAAACTCGACCTCAACCTATACTTCATTCTTGTTGCTGCTCATGCTCTGAAGAACCCCCCCCCTTATATTGCATATATTATGTAAATAACTAGATCAGCAAGATTACTGTCTCATGTTTCTATTTCTTTCTGTGTTTGAATTGTAAATAAATAACTTGATTGTAACTTTCACTGTGTTGACTATTTAATGGCCAGGAATGTATTATGGAAATTTCAGTATAAAACATTAAACTACATCTACTTTCTGTCTGATGTCACAAGGAGTCGTGGATTTAGCACATATTGTTACTTTACTTAACTTGGCAGACGCTTTTATCCAAAGCCAAAGGAGAAGACACCAGCACCTTGTTCAGCACCTTAAGATGCTTGATGTCCCCACTTTAACACCAATCACTGATGAACATTGTGAACTGAATCCGCTCAATGAAAACTGATCAGATATGATTCAAAGCCTATGAAACAGACATGCAATTTTAGGGCAAAGAAATATCTTCGCATGTCTAAATTGAGTACAATGATCCGTACATTTTATTTTTTGCCTGTATTATGTGACATTTTTATGGCAGAAGGGATTTTTGTAATTGTATCATGGTAACTCCAGGAACAGAGTAAGAAACACAATCCAGTCAATGTTCAACATTAGACTACTATAAACTATGATTTCATTTAAATGGCAATATCCTTGTTTTCTCTCTTCTTATTTTATGTTATTCCCTCTCACTTTCTCTATGGCGCAAATCATCTTTTGCACTGTTCATGAATCCTTATGGTGCACAGGTGTTTGTGTTCTTTGCTGCATCCTTGCCCGTCTCCTTCACCATCTCTGCTGTTTTCTCATTATTAACTATTCCATATTTGTTTCCTTTTGGTTCATCTTCACCTCCACAAGCATCACCAACTTTGCCCTGATCCGTCAGCCCTTCCTTTTCTGAAGCAGTCACTGCCATCTCCATCCTAGTTTCTGGATCTTCATGTTTCTTGCCAAGACAAAGGAAATTTCCCAGGGCAATTACCAATGCTGATAGTGTGACCTCACAGCCCGCCAACAGAAAGACATACATATACTTATGGGTGACATCCAAGAGGCGACCTGGTAGAGAGTGCAGAATATAATATTAGTATATGGTGCTGATCAAGCTGGACCCTTGATGAGGAGAAATGTCATCAAGGAGACAAATAGGAAGAAAAAATATTAGTAACTACGAAATGACAGAGAAACTTTTCTTTGGTGGACATGTGTGCCCATGGTATGGGTCAAGGTGATAATGACAAGTACAGTTTTTTGCGCTGTGTGGACTATGCATAGGGCCCTGAAGGGGCCCCCAAGCTACCACTTTTTAAATATTTTTCTGGAATAAAATGTAATTCAAATATCTCTCAGATTATGTTTTCTCTGAACTGTTGAAATAAACGTATGTAAACCATTATGAAGAAACAGCTGCAATAGAGTATTAACATTGGTTTGTGCCTAACCAAATTATGTGTGAATTACTTTACTTTGCGTGGCAGATGCTTTCCAAAGCGACTTACAGGGAGCTAGCACTAGGTGGAACACCTGGTAAGGGATGGACTAGGATTCAGACGGGGATTCGAACCTGTGACATTCTGCATCCCAGTCTGATGCTTAACCCATTGAGCTACCAGGCCGATATTAATTACATATTTAAATAGCACTTTAAATCGCTATTTAAATGCTTATTACATTTATTCTATTGTGTCGCTCTCCACCTTCCATAGATAATGACTTAAACGTGAGAATAGTATATCAAGAAAAGTAAAGAGACAGCACTTGTGGCCACAAGTAGTAAAATTCTTTCTGCATCTCCATTGCATCTGTTGTCACTTTCATTTTCACCAAAACAGGTGAAATCTTTTCATAATCACAAACAATTTTTTTGAACAGTGTGGTGTGTAGTTGCTATGTCATTTTTAACAAAAGATAAATAAGCACATAAATACAAACAAAGGTAATAACAGAGTTGATAGACCAAGTATTATGTGGTCTAACATAAAAAACAATGATGTAGAAGACACACACACATTTTTTTTTCTGACCTGCTCCAGGAGGGCCCAATAATACAGCAATCGCTTCCATCAGCAGCACTAGACCAATGGCACTGGAAAACCTCTCTGTACCTACAATAGCCATGAGGACCTCAAACTGCAGAGCTCCCACCATGCCATAAGACATACCAAAGAAAATGGAGAAGACCACTAGACCTGCATAGTTATTTGCCTGCAAATAAAACAGATAAGTGAACATGAACAGAGTTATATAGAGAGAACTGGTGAAATGCCTTGCACATAGGATATACAGTAACTGAGCCTAACTATATCAGTCCAATCTACTGTATAAATTATCAATTTAATGCTGATGAACTGACTCACAGATACAACACATATGCAAATCCCCATGTGTTTCCAACATTTTTGGTGTTTTCACTGAACGAGTAAACAAGCAAATATCTTTATTACAGTTTTAGTGTTTAATGTCTGTAACACAGTACTTTGCGCCAAACTTTGAGACATAATTGTCAAAAACAATCATTTGAAAAAGTAATTTTAGTCAACTGGCCACTCAAGCTTAAAGTTTGACTAATTGATTAGTTTCATCTGGTTTCGTAGATAAATATAGCTGGATGTCATCCACGTAACAATAGAGATTTATTGTGTGTTTCCTTATCATTTATACCCATGTATAAAGTAAACAGAAATAGTCCACTCACAAAACCCTAAGGAATTCCATAACTTACATTTGTGTGCATGGAGCACCTATCATTAACGTGAACAAATTGGGATCTATCTGATAAAAGTGTTATGATCTATAGTGTTGAATGCAGCATTAAGATCTAACAATAGCTGTAAAAAAGAAGCCCTTGGTCTGAAGCTAACCGAAGATTATTAGTGCCTTTTACCATAATTCCTGACATATAGATTGTTACTGCACAAGTGGTCACATAGCTGCTTCGCAATTACTTTCATAAGAGAAATTGCATATTCGATATTGGTCTATAATTAGCTAAAAGTCCTGTATCAAGAGTAGGCTTTTTGAGTAGAGGTTTAACTACAGCTACCTTAAAAGCCTGTGGTACATATCCAGTTACAAAAACTTATGGCAGCCTGGTAGCTCAATGGGATAAACATCAGACTATTGCAAAAGGTGGCAGGATCAAATCCCAGCCACACTCCCAGGACATCCCCCATATCAGGTGCGTCCTTGAGCAAGGTACACAGCACTAGCTCCCGGCCGCCCCCTGTGGCTGCCCACTGCTGCCCCCAAGGGGGATGGGTCAAATACAGAAATCAATTTTCGTTTAGTTAACATGTAATGTAAAGATTTATTTGGTCTAATATAGATGTGCTAATAAAAAGTGTATTTGAACTGTTTAGTCTTAATGGGTTCTAAGAAACATGTAAAAGATTTAGATGAGTTCATTATTGAAATTAACTCTTTGGTGATTTCCTTGATGTACAGGAAAGAAGCAGTCTAAGTAAGCTTTTTTGTTATATGCTAATAATAATTAGCTATTTTGTTGTTTCTTGTAAAACTGACAATTATCTTATCTAGTAAGGACATACTTGATTGATTCCCTTCCGGTAATTTTGATATTCTATATTACCAAGTTCGGGTTAAGTTTTTTGTCTCATTTAAATTCTCAGATTTGATCATTGTTTTCTTCAAAGTTGTTAAAGGGAAGTTTCATTCTTGGGCCTGAATGATGGCAAAACATATGGTTTCTATAGAATTTTTATTAAACATTGAGAAATTCTGTATATAGGGGTAGATATTTAGGTGTACAGACATGTTCCTCTACATGCTGAATTTATGTTTATATATCAATTATTATATATATTCTTTTACATACATACATATATATATATATATATATATATATATATATATATATATATATGGTAGCTCAATGGGATATATATATATATATTTAATTATTTAACACACTGCTACATTACTACCTGTTATCCTATGAGGTTGGTGCACCCATTGAAGATCATAGCAAAGCTGAACAGGTACACACTTCTGGGTCGTATACACTTCATGCCTGCTATGAGTCCTGAAGCAGGCCGAGCAAACATATCCACAAATCCCAGGATCGTGAGCAACAATGCTGAATTTGTGTCTTCATAGCCAAGGCCTTTTGCATAGCTGACCATAAACACAGGGGGCACAAACAATCCCAGTACCATAATAGATGCTGCAACAGTATAGATGATGAAACCACTGTCCTTGAACACACTGAAGTCCAGCAGCTTCTTCTCTGCTGCTGTGGAAGTACTCTCCTCCAACTCCTGGGGTTTCTTAGGTGGCAGCAAGGGCCTCATGAGGGCACCACACGCACAGCAATTGAGCAATATGCCTCCAAGTATGAGAAACCCTCCTCTCCAGCCATACTGGTATTGGAGAATCTGTCCCAGTGGAGAAAGACAGCACAATGCCACAGGACTACCTGCTGCAGCTAAACCATTGGCTAGAGGACGTTTCTCACTGAAGTAGCGATTCAGCATTATCAGAGAAGGCTGGAAGTTCAGTGCCAAACCTAGACCTGAGAGGCAGAAGAGCAATGTTTCAAAAGGTGTGTATCTCTACATGAAGTTGTTCTATTTAAGTACATATCTAAGCACTTTACTATATTACTTTACCTGTAATAACTCCAGTGCAGAGGTAGATGTGTATAATACTGGTAGCAAATGAGGCCAGTATCATTCCCAGGGACGCAAATAGTCCTCCAACTATCATAACTGGTCGACAGCCAAATTTGTTCACCAATACACTGCACAGAGGGCCTAAGAACACAAAATTCATTTGTGTGTGTTGTTAACTGTTGATCATCAGAACACAGATCAGCCACAACATTAATACCAACAAGTGGTGGACAAGGGAGAGCATAGGGATATTCCTAGCCAAAGGCAGAACACAGTGCATTGCAACTTGCTGCCTATGGATAGCTTCAAACCTGTTAATATGCAAATTGACCCATGGCCAACAATATCAATATCATAAGTATCTAGTTCTGTATTTTTATAGTTTGGTATATTGGAAGCCTGGTAGCTCAGTGGTTTAGGCAGAGGGCTGGGATGCAGGAATAGCGGGAACGATTCCCAGCTGAGTCACCTAGTCCACCCCCATACCAGGTATGTCCCTGAGCGAGACACTCAGCGCTAGCTCCCCGTGCGCCGCCTGTGGCTGCTCCCCCCAAGGGGTGATGGGTCAAATGCAGAGAATAAATTCCATTGTAACAATGTATTCAATGACAGTAAAGATGATTTTTCTTCTTTTTAATGTTGGGGCTGATCAATTTATAATTCAATTCAATTCATCTTTATTTGTATAGCACTAAATCACATACATATATATATCCTTGGTTACCTGTGCCATACAGCATAGCGAGGAGAATTGATGAGATCCAGGCTGTGTCACTGTAGCCAACATTAAACTCTCTGATCAGCTCCTTGAAGAAGACGCTGACAGCCTTAGGGAAGGCATAGGAGAAGCCAGTGATGACAAAACAACCGGCCAACACTGACCAACCCCAGCCACCATCTGGTGCTTTCACCCCAGATGGCCCATTGTCGACTACTACTCCTCCCATGATGTTCTCCAACTGCTGTGTTGATGTCAGTGGCTATAATGCAGCAGTAAACAATTATTACTTTGTGGAAGAAAGGCCTGGAACAGCATGTGAACAGTCTATACTTATATATACTTACAGTATATGGCATCTTTTCAACCTTATTGACATTTAAAACTTGAATATTACTATGTTAATTTTCATTCACCGAGTTATAGTTTTCCATTTTTATTCTTGCGTTTCAATAATAAAAAACACTTGTGTTTGCAGGGTCAGGCTATTGCACGCTGACTTAGTATGTACTTAATTGACTTAATTTTACTGGTATGTTTTTACCAGTAAAATTAAGTTTCAGCTCTGCTAATTACAGATAGTATTTCTATAATAAAGTCTGTACAACTGTGCAAGCAAACAATGTGTCTGATAGTGATAGTATTTATTTATGTATGTATATTATGTATTTATTTATGTATATTATGTACAGTTCATGAAAGTGAGTGTAGTAATTGGTACGGTGGGTTGCTATATTTTACCCAAAAGAGAGGCATCATAGAAAAGGTCTGGGAATCACTGGTTCATTTGACTACAACGTAAATATCAAGCCCCCCAGTTGTATGTGTTTTTTTTCTTATTTCAAAAGATGGGAGCAATGAGACACACCTATGTTTTACTGCATATCCTATTTTCTTATTTAAATGTAGTGATTCTCCATGGCTCCATGGCCCGTTAATCCAAAATCTTTGCTGAATTGTTCTACTAGACTATAACACACAACCATTTTAACCAATTTTTAACCATCTGCTATTTTGCTGTAATATTTAATTATCAATATTTAAATATTAATTATTTTTTCAATAGCTTTCTTGTCATGTGAGCTATTTGTCCAAAATCAGTGCAGAACCACCACCATAAATTTAGGATAAAAACTCAGGTATGGGATGAAATTCAAGCACAACTTTAAAGAATGTCAGAAGAGGTCGAACAAAATAGGTATGTTTTGAAATGGCTGCAACGGCGGCTATTGCCCATAGCTGAATAAAAAAGGCATAAATAAATTTTTTTAACTGTTTAAATCTGGCGGCGGGCTGGAAATGGCCCAGGGCACGGACCAAGAGTGTTATGGTTTTGTTCGGTTATTCCAGCTGTAGTATTGCGGTTTTGTTCGCTGAAGGCAAACACAGCAGTAAATTTAGCTGATCACCAATTATTGAATCTGCACAGGACATGCTTATCTCATTGTTGTATTGTTACTCAAAGTTGAAAAAACAAACTTGCTCATCTTAAACATGCCCAGCAACAAACACTCCGTGGAAAACATTACATTGATGGATAGAGCTTCGGATTGCATGCTGCTAACCACAGCCAGTCACAATACAAAGCATTTATTAAGAGGTAGTGCACCGGCCCGATTGGGTGACCCATTGAAAAAAAAAAATTTAATTACAGATGAACCACATGACACAAAATTCCCTCCGATACAAGCAAACGATTCATCCCTAAGAGCTACAATTTCAAGTGTGAACAAGATTATCTGGACAAAGCATGGGGGACTAGATCGCTGGCAAACTTCTGTCCTTAAAGCACAATAATAATTATAGGATGGAATAAAGAAGTGGAACTTGGGAGAGCTTTTGAAGCATGATGAGGAAGGATGTTAATACACTGGAGGATTTGAAGCATGATGAACAGATTCTCAAAAAGAGCTCAAGAAGATCTCACCACTGTAGGCACAAAGCTAATATCATCAGGTGAGGACAGGGTAAGAATGGAAAATTGTGATCACAAGAAAACAGTGAAACAAAATTAAACCAAAAATGGGACAGATGATCTGAGGCTCCCGTGCACTGATACATTATATCACAGATTTATGAAAAAATGTTAAGAACCAAAATGTTAAGAGAAGTGAGAGTCATAGAAATAATTCTCCATTTTTCTGTGCAGTGCATATTTGATGGATGCAATGCTGTCTACAGTCTCACCAAAAAAAGGAGTCCAAAGTCAGAGGGTAAAAAATTATGTTTGGTGGTGAAACACTTGCTGTAACTTCACTATACAAATCAAAGAAAATTTAGGCCAGGAAAATATCAAAGAAGAGGTTTAGTTTTGCCAGGCATGGGTAGAGTCAAACCTCCTTTGCTGATCACAGAACTGATGTCAAACAGCCACACTATTCCTTTCATCAACCATTGGCTCATGGAATATAAAAGGAAACTGCCACTAAAATACAGATAGCACAGGTTGAGACAGATTACAGTTAGGCCCTGATCAGAGGTGCCATGTACTGTTACTGTACCTTTTTCAGGTATCTGTACTTTACTTGAGTATTTCTTTTTCTGACAACTTTTTACTTCTACTCCCTACATTTCTAGAGAAATATC
>JAUMHJ010000011.1:64703-77562 GCA_032361105.1 Microctenopoma lineatum | reverse complement strand
ATCACTTTTTCACACAGGGCCATGTAGATTTGGAGTTTTTTTCTCCCTTAATAACGTAAACCTTCATTTAAAAACTGCATTTTGCATGTTATCTTTGACTAATAGTTAACGGTTTTTCATGAGCAGAAACATTTAAGTGTGACAACCATGGAAAAGAATAAGAAATCAGGAAGGGGGCAAATAGTTTTTCATACCACTGTATGTCAAGATGTAGCTTTAGGGGCATTGAGAACTGAACAGCTGACCCTGGGGTATGTATCAGTATGAAGTCTCATACCGACTGAGCTAGCTGGGCTACATGACTAATATATGGATTAAAGTGATAATATATTATCTCTCATTCGCTCGATTTACAGCAAGTTTACAAGTTTAGTAGTTGACTAACCTGAGACTGGCTGCTCTGTTTTGTTAGCTTAGTAAAACAGTTCTATAACATATTGTAAATCTACCTCTCTGTAGGTAATGCCATAAATTATAGAGAACACCCCTGTAAATAATTTTGATAATTTCTTACAGAGAAGTTCATATGATGATAGATGATTGACAGGGGTAGGAACATTTATCTCTGTTGTCATAGTTACTAATATGTTATTTCATAATTAGCTAATTGAGTTATAAAATATTTTAATCTCAAAATCAGCAGTTAAAAAATATTAAAGAACATATAAAGTATATGACGTAAAAAGTGATGTTTGCCTCATGTTGATCTAATGATTATGAATAAGATCTGTGTTGGATATATATAATATATATCCAACACAATATAATATAGTAATATTAAAACATGCTCTTTACAGTTCTCAACATAATATTGTGACATTTTGTCTCTATCAAATTAATATTTCACAGTTTAACAAAAATTCACACACATTAGTATTTAAATTTAATGTAAATTATGTTGTTGAACCTGCATCTCTGTGGTTTATAATAATTTAAAAATCTTTACTGGCTGAAAATTTAACAGCAGATATGAAAATGTGTAAATTGTTTTATAATTTAAAGTAAAATATATGTTCACTGTAGTTTTGCAAGTGCCCTATATCAGCGGTCCCCAACCCCCGGGCCGCGGACCGGTACCGGTCCGTGGGTCATTTGGTGCCGGGCCGCAGAGAAAGAATAAATAACTTACACTACTTCGTTTTATTTTTTTTCGGAATCTGAAAGATGTTTTATTTTGAAAAATTGCCAGATTCTCTGTTACATCCGTCTATGTCACGCTTGACGCAGGCCGAGGCGCTCTTCTCGGTCACGTGATCGGTTACCGCGAAAACGAAACCTCAAAGACCGGTCCGTGAAAATATTGTCCGACATTAAACCGGTCCGTGGGGCAAAAAAGGTTGGGGACCGCTGCCCTATATCATCGCAATTGCATATTGTGTGATTTTGTGTATTGTGGCCACGCTCCATATGCCCTAACACATGGACAAATCACCCTTGTGCATTAGATGAATAAAGCCTGTCTGATTCTGAATCACATCATTTGTACAATATATCAATTCATGCAGTAGTAAAACTTAGGTGTTCAGGATGCATTCACTATACCAGCTATACACCTGATTGGAATTAGGCCTGCATGAAAAACCTGAAATTCTATTTTAATATATTTCTCGAATTTGTGTACACCAGTAGTGTCATATCTCACAAAATAAGTAGAAATGTAGAGTAATAATGCAAGTTTACTTTAATAAATATGAATAAAATTTTAATTGGAGAGGAAATTATCTTATGTTGTACATCACAGCTCGTATCATTAGAACCTGAAATCCTCCCTAATTAATTAAAAACAGTTCATTTTGGATGTCAACCTGAATGAAGCAGTGAATGTTAATCACACTATTTATATAAAATGTTAATGTTTACCTTAAATCTGACTTTTCTTTCTCTTATTTTACAGTAATTCAGCATGGATGAGATAGTCATAGCAGGTATATCAGGCCGTTTGCCCGAGTCTGATAACCTAGAAGAATTCTGGGAAAACCTTATTAATGGTGTGGACATGGTGACAGAGGACAATCGGCGGTGGGCACCAGGTGAGACTTCAGAGCAGGCTGTATTCTATTGAATGTTTTCAATATTATAACTGTATTTCTGTTTGTGGGGCATTTTACAACATATTGGAGATTATTAGACAGTGGAGCAGGTAATAGGAAACATGGGACAAAATCCCCCAGCTGGCCCCAAACCAGAGATGCCATGTGGCATGTGCACGAACCAATCCCCTCCAGGACAAAGAATGATTTGCTCAGTGATGCTAATCTTCTTTTTCTTATAACTACTTCCGGGAGGTTATTAAAGTTTTTTGTGGAGAATAGGGAGACCATTTATGGGTGTAATCAATAAATGTATAAATCTACCAATAAGTCTATAGATAAAATGTCGTTTTCTCATTATTGAGGAAAAATAAGCGAGAGAACAAGCATCTTCACTATCGCGAGTGCTGCACAAGAACCTTGTGTTTTATAATTATAATAAATCTGAATGTGCTAATCATCGACTACTAAACTGAATGTGCAGTTGGCAACTGCAAAATAACGACTTTTGATGTGTGTTTTTTTGGTGAAATACTGAGAAAAAAATTTGTAATAGAAAACAGGTGTAAACATTTATTTAAATCATGCTTTTCACTAGTCTTTGCACTGGAGTTTGCACAGTGACCATAAATACATTATTATTTATTTAATGACAGTAACGACTCGCATGAAAGCATCTCCATATAACAGGTGTGACCCAGGGTATATGGTAATAATGTTTGGTGACACTGTTGGAGTCTGTGATATGGTGGCATTGACTAAGAGCAGGTATTATTAATATGAAACTTTCATATACAGGACAGTTAATAGTGTATTATTATAATATTTACTTTGGTAAATATTATTTATAATTATACTTTCATAGAGAAAATGTCAGTGTGAAACTTGATAGCAGAATACAGGACTTGTTTCAAAACTGACGTTCAGTATCTGGCAACCATTGTGAGCACACGTGTGCTGGAAGAATTGGATTGGGCTAGCTGGCATTGCACACATTATGGAACAGTATAGAGGATATAGAGGGCAAAACAACTAGGGGTCATCCTTACAACAATTCTTAGAATCCCGTGAGGGAGCCTAAAAAGTCCAAGCTGGGTGTTCAAGACTGAGTGTAAAAACTTCTGAGCGCAACTCTGAGCTTTTTTACCTCATGGTGGTGAATGTTTAATTGTGAGTGCAAGACAAAATAACAAGCTGTACATGTTTTATGGACAAAATTATTTGTTAGGGGGCAATATTTGTGTAGTGAAATAATATAATTTGTCATAATAAAATAAATTAAAACAGAGAATTAAAAAAACTAAACCATTTTTAAGGGCTGCATTTAACCCATTTACCCTACCGATGACCAGGTGAAGCTTCTGTCCACTTATTTAGCTCAACTGCTTTGATGATGTTGGTTCTGTAAACTAATGAGTGTTTGAGTTGTCCTTTTTGACCACGGTAGCGCAACGCTTATAAAAAAGTAAATGACTGATATAACTACAGTTTAATAAAGAAAAGACAGAGGCAGGCTGTGGTTCAGAAGGAAGATTGGTGTTTTGATTCACCGCATCTCCAGTCATATGTCCAAGTGTCCAAGACACTGAACCCCCCTGGAGCTCTGACATCAGTGTGTGTGAATGAAAAGCAGTGTAAAGTGCTTTAAGTAGAAAAGCACTACATTCTGGTATCTCAAACACATAGCTAAAGTGAGATTTTGTTTCATTGGATGATTTAGAAAATTGTATCCATGCCTGTATATCTTGCAGAGTTAACTTCTGCAATGCTTTATTTATTTAACTCCCCCAAAAGACTATCAGACAGCTAGAGCTTATCCAAAACACTGCTGCTAGAATTCTTACTAAAACCAAGCAAAAAGAGCACATTACTTATTACCTATTACATTATGTTTGATAGCCTTTAGTTAAACTGAGGAACTATTAATTTAATTTTAGCTTTGTCTTTCATCTTGTTTTATTTTGTACTATCATGTTGCCTTCTATGTTTATATGCTATTTATTAAGTTTTAATGATATTATATTTCTTTAAAGCACATTGAATGACCTCTGTGTATGATAATGTGCTATATAAATAATCTTCTCTTGTCCTGCCTTGCCTTATGTTACCTTTAATTGACATAGAAAGAATTGTGAGAAATTCATTTGAAAATTACTTTTTTATCTATCTTCTAGGACTGTATGGTCTTCCAAAGAGGAACGGTAAACTGAAGGACATCACCCATTTTGATGCAGCCTTTTTTGGTGTCCACCCAAAACAAGCCAATACTATGGATCCCCAGCTCCGTCTCATGTTGGAAATTTCTTATGAGGCCATTGTAGATGGAGGTGAGGAAACTATAAAGGACCATTGGCAGAAGGAAATTAACTAAGTTAATAATTGTTTGATAGTGGAACTGAATTGTTTTTTGTATTCTCTTTGTCACCTTTTTAAAAATTAAACAGAATTTTTTTTCTTATAATGACTGGGTTTCTTGATGCTAATTTTTAATTGAGCGATGAAATGTTCTTATGATGCAGGACTGAACCCAGCTACACTGCGTGGCAGTAAGACAGGTGTCTACATTGGGGTGAGTGGCTCGGAGGCTGGCGAGGCGTTTAGCAGAGATCCAGATGAGCTACTGGGCTATAGCATGACCGGCTGCCAGCGGGCAATGTTGGCCAACAGGCTCTCCTATTTCTTTGACTTCAATGGTAGGCACTCACATCCAGGAAACATGGTCCCTCTCATCTGATAATGTCCTAACTGAAGCATACATATAAGCATGCTCTCGGAGAGCATTTAACAAGTCATTCATTTCGTGAAGCAATAATTTTTTCTCATCACAGGTTTAAGGTAATTCTGAACTCTTGTTGGGATCTAAGATCAGATCAGTATACACAATGTAACAATAAAATGTATTAATTAAAACAGACATCATATGCACATACAAATGAGTTAAACCCGTCACAACATATAAGGTAAGGGTAGGCATGCCCTGCTTTTTGTGCAATTAGGGGCTGACATAGAAAACAAAAGCTATTCTTAATTATGGCCAATGTATAATCTTGAGGGCCACTGTCCTAGTTGTAATTTACAGCATGTGATTAGATGAACACATAGTATACTTACAGCTAAGAGGAAACAGTGTGTTAACAAAGTGTTGCCACCATGTGGCCATTTACTTACTTTACCTGTTATATTGATAATGTTTGAATCTTAATATTTTATTTTTATTTTACTGCTGGGTAGCTTAAGAAGTCTTAAGTAAATATTTGCAAATGAAGTTTATTCCATCATGTGTTTCAGGGTAAACCCAGATGTAAATGCAACTGAAATATCTGAAATTAAAAATTGACATTGAAACATTTAATGTTGTTAATGTAGAGAATAGTGTGGCCTGAACAAAGACAGACATTGTGCTTTCTCGTTCAAAGTGTAAATGTATTACCTGAACACTTCATATGTTCTTAAGCACTCCTGGTTATTATTTTATAAAGGTATGGTTTATAGTTTTAATCAACACTAATCATCTCCTCTTCCAGGCCCCAGCACTGCCATAGACACAGCCTGCTCTTCCAGCTTGCTGGCCTTAGAAAATGCCTTTCATGCCATTCGCCACAACCAATGTGAGGCTGCACTTGTAGGCGGGGTCAACTTGCTGCTCAAGCCAAACACTTCAGTGCAGTTCATGAAACTTGGAATGCTTAGTCCTGAAGGGACCTGTAAGTCCTTCGACTCATCAGGTAAATGAAAGTGACCGGGGGTCCCTCTGGCTTAGTGGTTAAGATAAGCAGCAACTTTTTCTAGCTGAATATGGCTGCGGACCAAACCTGCAATGTGCATTAAGCAACAAAGTCATATTTATGATATCAGTCAATATTTTCTGCACCCACTCCAGTTATAGGTGCACTTTCAGTGAGACAGTGAATACACCACTGAATGTCCGGAAAATCTTGCCTCCCTGTAGCCAACTCACTGTAAAACTCCTCCATCTCAGTCATTAAACTCGTAATACTTCACAACCTGCTGTAATTTATATATTATCATCATAGTCATACTATACACCATATAGTATTATTGTTTTATTTCCATTGTAATCTAGCTCAATTTGTAATTTTCTAATTTCCTCTTCACTTAACTTTCCTACTATCATAGAGTATGAAGACCTCATAATTTCCTATGGTAATAAAAAAAGTAGTTCTAATTCTGATTTTCATCATTGGCCAGGAAATGGATACTGTCGTTCTGAGGCAGCAGTGGCTGTGCTGCTGACCAAACGATCCATGGCTAAAAGGGTCTACGCCACAGTGATCAACGCTGGCAACAACACAGATGGATATAAAGAACAAGGTGAGGAGGCAAGCAAAAACACGCAAGCTCTAAATTTGTGTGAAACAAGACCTAAAAATATTTTTTACTATGTTCAGTAATTGAATCTGATCAGTAAGGCTGTCAAGCTGGGACCCACTAGGAAAATGCAAATTTGCAGGTTAGGGGGAAGTGATCTAATAACAACCTAAAGTCTCAAAACACAAGGGGAACAGAGGATGACTCCCAAAGTGAAAACACAAAGTGATGAACAGAGCAGAGAAACAAACCACAGAAAAGCATGAGATCCATAGTTAGGGAGGTAGTGGATAGTTTAAATTCTGGTATGATCAGACAAGAGAATGCAAGTAAGAGAATACTGCATGAGAATACTTCACCATAAAAGCACTCCATTAGTGATGAAGATGAAGATTTATTTGGTAAATCACAGAAATAGGAAGATCAGGGTGTGCAGTTTTGGACAGATTATAATCAGTAATTAATTTGTATAAGATTAATGGGAAGAAATTGCTATGGGGAAGGGAAGAACTGTTTTACAACTTTACCAAATACTGTAATATTATCTCAAAAAGGTTTCAAAAAGGTATTACTATGTACGATGGACATGGCATTCTGTTCTTGGTTCCCACAGGTGTAACATTTCCTTCTGGTGAGATCCAGCAGCGGTTGGTTCATTCACTCTACGAAGAAGCAAATATACCTCCTGAGCAAGTGGAGTATATCGAAGCCCATGGGACAGGAACAAAAGTCAGTACATACAACTGTTTAGTTTCCTAAACATACATTAAGCATATTCTGCTGTTCTTTGCATCATACTGGCCCTAATAATCTGCCCAGCGTTTTTGTCTGCTGCTTGTTGTTGTTCTTTTGTTGCCTCCTTTTCTTTTATTTGTCATTTTCACACTTGCCCCAACTGGCCTCCTATTCTGAGCCTTGTTCTGCTGGAGGATTCTTCCACTAGGGGAGTTTTTTCCTCTTCACTGTTTGTTAGTGCTGCTCAAGTTGGACTGTTGGATTTTAAAAAATAATTTAATTATAAGAAGAATCATTTTATTATCATTGAATACATGCAACGAAATTTGTCCCCCCCTTGGGAGGAGCAGTGAGCGCGGGGAACTAGCGCTGAATGTCTCCTTCAGGGAAACACCTGGTATGGGGGATGGGCTGGGTGCCGCAGCTGGGTATCGATCCTGCTTTTCTCTACATCCCAATCCTCTGCCCTAACCACTTAGCTATCAGGCTGCCTAAATAGTTAATATAAATTGTATATAGTATTCTTTAAGGTCTTAAACCAAGGGTGTCTAACCTTTGGTTAAAGAGGACCAGATTTGTGCCACTGGCCCCTTAACATATTTTTTACAGTAAAATTTACATACATAAGAACAGTTTTATAACACTTTCCTTTTATTCAGAATTATTCACAATTCAAGTCACAATTATAATTTTTACATGACATTTTACTCTAATCTGGCCATAAATTATACATTTTAAAACCATAGCTGTCATCTAAAATTTGACAGCTTGAGGGTTGGACTCTGGACATGACTGTCCTAAACCTTACACTTCACCACATCACAAAAAAGATTATTTTTTTGTGATGTGGTGTTTGAAATGAGACAGAGACAGTTGGTAAGACATTTAACATTTTTATTTTGAAAATGAAAAAGTCCTAATTCTTTATCTTATGTCATATTTGTGACTCTTTACTCTCTATATGCAGGTTGGGGACCCACAAGAAGTGAATGGCATTGTCAGTGTGTTCTGTAAGTCGAAGCGAGAGCCTCTACTTATTGGCTCCACCAAGTCCAACATGGGCCATCCAGAGCCAGCTTCTGGTCTGGCTGCTCTGACAAAAGTAAGTAACACTACTGTTAGTTTAGTTGCTTTCTTTACTTTACTTTGCTTGGCAGACGCTTTTTATCACAAGCGACTTACAGGGAGCCAGCACTGGGTGTCTGGCTTAAGGACACACTTGGTATGGACTAAGAGTCAGACGGGGTTTCGAATCTGCAACCTTTTGCATCCCAGTTTGACGTTTAACCCATTCCACTGAATGGGAATGGGAATAGAACACTTTCTGTTACTGTCCTCTGATGCGATTTGGCACCTTATAAATAAAGTAGTTAGTTGAAGTTAGTTGAATAAATTATGATTACATAAGTATAATTTACTTCACATTCTGTATTTCTAATTAGTTCTGCCAGTGACAAGGGAGTGGGATTGAATAAGCACTGGCTTCTTCCTGCTTCTTTTGGGCAAAGACTTTTTGTTCTTTTATTTTCATATATCTTTTTAAGTTTCAATCAATTACTGGAGAAAGAAATTTGTGTCACTTTACAATATCCAATATATTTAAAAAAAGGACTCTTTAAGTAGGTTTGTTTTTTTTTTCTTCACATTGTATATTGATATATATCGATACGTAGGATTATAGGATAACGTTTGATCTGAACTTACGTCTTACTTTTTTTAGTCAAAAAGGGAACGTCAACTAAGGGACTAACTCAGTTTAATTACAAATTAAACGTTATATTAAATTCAGTTATATTAAATTCAGTTATATTAAATTTCTGTTTTTTAATGTTGTCTTGTTTTTTTTATCTTAATGTCTCAAACAGGTGTTGCTTTCTTTAGAGCGGGGAGTCTGGGCTCCCAATCTGCACTTCAGCAGTCCTAACCCTGACATTCCTGCGCTCGCTGACGGTCGGGTTCAAGTAGTTGACCGGCCTTTTCCTGTCCAAGGTGGCATAGTAGGCATCAACTCCTTTGGATTTGGTGGTTCAAATGTTCATGTTATCCTTCGTCCAGCTGAGAAACCAGCTGACTTGACTTTACCACCTAGGATGGTTCCTAGGTTACTTCAGGCCTGTGGCCGCACAGAGGCCGCAGTGACCACGATACTCCAGAAGAGGAAGGAGTACACTGCTGATGACAGGTTTTTGTCTTTGCTGAATGAGGTGTCTGGAATGCCCACTGCTAGTATGCCCTACCGGGGCTATGCTCTGGTTGGCTCTCAGAGTGACATGATGGAGGTGCAGCCAGTGCAGACCTCTGGCAGGCCACTTTGGTACATCTGTTCAGGTGATTATTAAATTCATCAATCGATTAATTCAGATCATATTTTAGTTTGACACATACTGAGGTCTCTAATGGGACTACGGACACATGCTGAAGGCTTTATTGTTTATTAACAGGTATGGGCACACAGTGGGCAGGTATGGGCCGCAGTCTCATGCAACTACCAGACTTCAGAGAGTCTATACAGCGGTCAGACACAGCCCTAAAAGACATTGGGCTGGTTGTGTCTCAACTGTTAATGGAGGCAGACGATGCCACTTTTGAAGACACTGTTCATGCCTTTGTTGGCCTTGCTGCTATACAGGTAGAGTGTAAACAGTATGTTCAATGTATGATGCCTGAAATATACTTACAGAAAAAGTAATGTTGCTAAATATTCTTTGGTTTTTATGCCATGTCTAGGGGAAAAATAATAAAACCCAGACATTGCTGGCATCACAGCTTTTATAGTCTTCAATATAAAATACTGGATATATTAGGATGAGGGGTCATAATATCTATTATGTTGCCAACAATGGATATAAGAGCACAATTGAATGAGGAAGGTAAACTAAAGTCATAAATTTATTAAAAAGTTCTGAAAAATGCCATAGGTAATATAAACATCAAAATGATACCATTACAGCTTAATTTTGACACACCCTAGAAAGTCTTGCTGTGATTTTAAATGTTGATGGAGCTCTTCTTTTCATAGATCCCCTGGCCTAGATAGACAGTCAAAATAAATAGATTAAATATTAGAAAAAACAATTATAAAATCAAAATCACTAGTAATCCATCCATGTCTTCTTCTGTTTACATGTTTCCCTAAACAAAACTGTGAATCACTTTTTATTTTCTCTTGTAAATTGCTTTGGATTTGTATAGCAGATGACTAGTATGCATGTAATACATAAATAAATAAACAATATACATATACTATTTGCTTGGTGGATTCAGATACAAGGATTATATCTATCCTAGCTTTAATTCTGTTTGCTTAAACAGCATCAAAAATACAATAGCAACCAAAAGAGACTACTTGCCAGTTCCAGCCTTCCTAGGAATGAAAAAATGTTGGTTGGGATCTCTGATCTCGGATTTCTTTCTGCATGCTGAAATAGAGGATTGATTTTGAACAAAGTTAATTAAAGAATATGAAAACATAAATATGTGCAACTAAGTTCTGGTGTATTTTATGGCTCACCTTGTTACAGATAGCTCAGATTGACCTTCTCACCAAGTTGGGTCTGCAGCCTGATGGCATCATAGGACATTCAGTGGGAGAGCTTGCCTGTGGTTATGCTGATGGCTCCCTCAGTCACAGTGAAGCAATCCTGGCTGCGTATTGGAGAGGGCGTTGCATCAAAGAGGCCAACCTTCCTCCAGGGGGCATGGCTGCAGTTGGTAAGGGCAAGAATTTTGATTCTTTACCATGTTAAATTCACAGTTTCATGACATCAGCATCATCCTGCAATCACACTGTACATGCATGGGTTTTCTCCAAGACGTTCAGTTAAGTTGATCAGACTTAATTGCCTATTTATCAGGAGCAGAATGTGCCTTAGGGCTATTTACTAATGTGCTGAAGAAAAATTCTATAAATAAACAATAGACATTATAGGTGGGACAGATATTACTTTGTGAAAATGTTTGTGATTTCTTCATATAGGCTGTGCAAAATAATGGTTTTGCTGTATGATTGTTTTTACTTTACTTATTTGTTGCACACCACTTAACCTTGTGCTTATCTTTTATGTCTCAGGGTTGACCTGGCAGGAGTGTAAGGCTCAGTGTCCTCAGGGAGTAGTTCCAGCCTGTCATAATGCTGAAGACACCGTTACCATATCTGGTCCTCAGGTCAAATATTCTATCAGACTTTTATAGTCCCATAAAATAGAAAACCTTTGTCACTGACAACACAGGACCTGTTATCCATTCTGTAACTGTGTACAATTTATAACCAGTATGCTGGAAATTCCAAAATAAGGAATGCTTTAGTTAGTCTGTACACAACATTTGATGAGAATATTTTGAAATTTACTAGTAATTTTGCTTACTAGAAGTGACTTTTGCACATAGGTAATGAAACTGGTCAGCAAGCTGTGCAGTACTTTCACCTTTAAATGGAAATATCAACCATTTTGTATATACTATGCTTATATACAAAATGGTTTAATATTTCCATATTTACTAGCTATACAGCTAGTAAACTTGCATACACACAACAATACCATAGCTACAGTACTTTAAGAATCATTCAGGTCATGGTTATATCCAAAAAAGTTTTTTTCAGTGGCAATTAGACTTAAAAGGCAGAGCGTTTGAGGATACATATAAACATGTGAGGCTATACAAGCATACTAACAACTCTTTAATGTAAGCTTGATTATATTCTCATATACTCATATAAGCTTGTCTTCTAAGCTACAGGGTGGTATATTTTGATAGATGTGGTGTTTGTGTTTGATCAGGAAGCAATCGGTAAATTTGTGTCAGAACTGAAAGAGCTCGGAGTGTTTGCAAAAGAGGTGCGCAGCGCTGGTGTGGCTTTCCATTCCTACTACATGGCATCCATTGCTCCTACATTGCTGGACGCTCTGAAAAAGGTATGTTAGTCTGAACTTTTTTCTAAGTGACCCATGCTATTATACTGTCTCATACATTAGCTACTACCATTTAGTGTCATAAAATTGGAAACAAATTTTTCTGCCATACATTCTATTGGTTTATTTGATGTTAATTGGCAATACCACTACTGGTATTGCTACTACTACCATGACTACTCCTAATAATAGATTGATGGAACAGATTTGTTCTATGCACATGTACAATTTAATACCTGTTTAAATTTTATTGTATACAAATTTTTCTGGTGGACATTGATTTGAATGTTAACAATTGTATATGTATAAAATGTCACCTTGTCTGTAGGTGATAAAGGAACCCCGGCAGCGTTCATCCCGCTGGGTGAGCACTAGCATCCCACAGTCTGAGTGGGACTCTCCTCTGGCTCTGTACAGCTCAGCTGACTATCATGTCAACAATCTGGTGAGCCCTGTGCTGTTCCAGGATGCCCTCAGTCTGGTACCTGACAATGCTGTGGTGGTGGAGATAGCACCTCATGCTTTGCTGCAGGTACAGTCAGCATATTGTTTTTAAGACCACATTAACAAAGACGCAGTTTGAGCACTTCACAGGAGCTCATCTTGGGTTCTGTGCTTATTTACATTTATGCTTGTATATTTAAATTTAGTCAGTTACCAGACTTACAAAGTAATGTCTGTTAGACTTACATTTAGCAGATTTGGCACTTGGCTCTGCTGAACGAGTAGGCACTTAGTTTTAGCAATGGTACCATTAATGAGGTGAAGATCTTTCAATTTACCGTATTTTCCGGACTATAGAGCGTACCTCAATAAAAGCCGCATCTACAAAGTTTTTAAAAAAACATGGAAATA
>JAUMHJ010000010.1:14519550-14530185 GCA_032361105.1 Microctenopoma lineatum | reverse complement strand
TTCTCTGCGGCCCGGTACCAAATGACCCACGGACCGGTACCGGTCCGCGGCCCGGGGGTTGGGGACCACTGGTGTATAGGACAACTGTGCATCTCTGTTTGTCAGCTGGCAGGATGGTAATGCTCGAGTCCTTGCTGAGGGACTTCACAGCCTTCCTTTCCTTGATGGCAAGTTGTCCTAAACACAGAAGCCATGACCTAGATAACTGAGAAAATTCACAGACCCAAATCACGTGATTTTTACGTATATTCTGCAAATATTATGTAGAATTCAACCCTGGTCAACAAAGTTGAGATTTCCACTATTTTAGATTGAAAACCATACATGGTAAAAACATACCATGTAAACAACACTAATGCAATTGTAAGGTTTTATGTAATACATGTTGTATGTCCTCATGAACTGGAAAAATAATATTAATATCAACCATTGTAGAACAATGAAGTTGGAGGATGGACTCAACCTGGGTGTCTATTGTCTTCTGGGAGTTGACTGAATGTTAAGGATGTTTCTCTGCAGTGGAGTCTGGTGGGCCGTCCAGGGCTTTGTTTGGTCCAGTGGTGCCACTGCCATGGGCCCTCTCTGGATTTTGGGGAACAAGTGTGTTTCGTTTTACCACCTCTATCTCATTCAAACATCACAACTTAGACACCCTCATTACTTACTCTCTCATGACACAAGTTAAAGTGGCCAGTAAGCTATGGTATGTTGTCATTACATTTTTTTTTATCCTGCTGAATAGTACTTTATTTTGCTTGGCATACGCGTTTATCCAAAGCAACTTACAGGGAGCTATTGCTGTGTGTCTGGCTCAAGGACACACCTTGTAGGGTATCCTAACCCTAGGAGTCAGACAGAGTTTGAAACATGCAACCTTCTGCATCCCGGTCTGAAGCTAACCTATTGAACTAGCTATTAAAATTTAAGTGGTATTTTCACTGTGCTTTTTGTTGGTTTACCTGAAGACTTGTTACTGTTCTTAAAGGACATATGAGACATATCAGAATGAGCTGCTTGACTGCATGTTTTTCAGTTTTCAGGTGAATATATACTTATAGTAAATATCTGAAAACACAGGTGTATTTCCAAGTTGATTTAATATTTTACAGCACTGTGATTCATGATATTGGTACTTTTGCTTATACTAGTGATTAGAGTGCATCTAAACCTGACTTGTAATAGTGCGCCCACCCAAAATAATTTTACCCCCACCCCACCCCCCAAAAAACGAAATTTTACCAGCCGCCACTGACATCCTGTAATATTAGTTCTGTGTGCTGTTCAATAACATTTATTATTTATTATTAACTGTGATACAGGTGTTGTTTGTTGCTGTAGTTTTCTGGTGTTGTTTCATTTCTTGTTTTCTCTTTTTGATTATCTGTGTCTTTTTTTCTCATTTTTTTCTCTCCCTCTACTTCTGTTGACGTTCTCTGCAATTTTCCTCTGTTTTTACTTTTTCCCTGTCCCCTGGTCCCCTCTGCCATATTAAGCTTTAATAAAAACAAACAAAAAAGTGCAGACAATTCTTTTAAAACTAAAAGCTTTTGGTGATTGTCATTCTAATTTTTATTAATCTGAAATGAAAGTGTTTGTTTTTTCTATGTCCAATTGCTTCCTCACTTTTTTGTTCCCAGTCACTCTGCTGCTTATGTACTGCCATAAAAATGCAAATTTCCTACTTGTGGGACTAATAAATTATTTTATCTTATCCAGCAATTATTCACAAAAGTTTCCATTTAGTAATTTGTATTCTTTCTTTACTGCTTCACCAGCAACTCCTTCTCCCGCCACCACCCTCCCAGTCTTACTATGAAACTCTCACTACTACTACTACTACTACTTTCCTGCATTTCTCACCATTTCACTCACCTGATATGCAACTGACCTAACACATGAGGGGCAACTTGGTGTTTAGTGTCTTTCCCAAGGATAATTTGACATATGACTGGAGAAGCTTGCAATCAAACCACAAATCTCAACTCTACCTACTGACCCACAGCCACTCCGGCTAACCGGGAAAGATACCATGGGTTTTGTACCTTGAAGGTTGGCTGTTGTTGACTGTAAAAAGGCAATGTTTTTTGTAAATAAATAAAATGAACAAATCAGTAACCTGAGGTCACTGAACTCATCTATTTAATTCAATTCATATTTATTTGTATAGCGCTAAATCACAACGAAAGTCATTTCAGGGAACTTTGCATAGCAAGGTTTAGGTATATATAAGTGTATATATAAACAAAATAATGCAGAAAACCCAACAGTTCTATTTGAGCAAGCACTAAGCTACAGTGGAGAGGAAAAACTCCCTTTAAGAGAAAGAAACCTCCAGCAATCCAGGCTTAGTGTGGACGGCCATCTACCTCGACCGGTTGGGGTTAGTGGACAGAGGAGAAAGAAAAGAACAGCAGGTAACAGAGATCATAACAACAACAAGGAGCAGTAGACGAAGCACTGAACAGGTTGGTAGGACCAGTTGGTAGGACCTGGAGTCTTTAAGAGAATAATCATTAATGAAAATAAAAATGAACAACCAGGTTAGTGTTGGATTTAGTTGCTATCCAAATAAAGTAATTGGGAGTAGGTTCTGATGGGGTTTTTTTGTTAAATGTTTGGAAGAAATCACTTTAGAATTTGCAGCTCAAAGAGATAACGGAGTAAGTTTTACATCTTAAAAACGTATAAATCGACAAGTGACTAGTAAATCTATGTTCAGTTAAGTTCCCTAGCCGCCTGCCAAATGGGGAATGTATGTAAACACACACAGGGTATAAGCCACAGGGTGATATGCAAAGTTATGTAGGGCTAATTCATACACCAGCTTCTATACAATTCAGCAGCCAAAGGACTGCAGCTAATTGATTTGATCAAAGAGGGGAGGAGAGAAAGAGGTGGGTTGGGATGCAGAAAAATCTTATGAATGAAACCCAGTGTGACGTCAATAGGGACCGCTTGACGCATAAATCACGTGTTTCAAGAAGGCGTGGGTATAAGAGACCGCAGCAGCTGTCCGTGGTTCTGGAAACAGCCAACCAGGGTGCGAAATCACGGGAGAGAAACGAAAGAATTCACCAACAAACAACAACAGTTAACACTGGAAAACAACCACCCAATAAAAAGAGCGAGTTCTGTGCATGACAACAGGGCTGCTGGCAGATCTGTGACGTGAAGTCGAGGGGAGGCTGGAATTCACCTGCTGCTCCTACTGCAAGTAAGTGACAACTTATAAAGCATTACTTACTCATATTTACTTTTAGAGCAAAAGAGGAAGACTGTCATAATATTAATAAGAAGAAATTTATATCACATTAACTGACAACTGAAGCCTTATACCAAGATATATCAAACTATACAAAACATTAAATGATTTCTGCTGTTTGTTGGGTTGGAGAAGGCAGTTAATTATTAAAAATATATTTTGACATTTACACTCGGTATATTTGCAGATTTTTTATGAGTCCATTTAACCCCTGTTAGAGCTGAATGTATTGTTTTTCTGACTGTCCATATTTCTTCGTCAACACAGAGGCTGGCGTATTGCCCCTTCATTTCTCTAATTCTTGTAATAAAAAAAAGTATCTATCCATTATCACCGTGACTGCTTTGCCAAAAATTACCTTACTAAAAACTAAATTGAAATTAAACTGTTGAATATTAAGGTGTGCTGACGTTCAAAGTGAAAAGGTTATGATACCATAGAGACAGTGACAATGGCAGTCTTTTGATGTGTCTAAAATGTCTGCATAACACTGACGTCCATGTTTCTTGGGGTTTATGAGGTTTACAGGTAGTGTAGGCTGTGAGGAGGTTACTCGCGTTGACTGGGGGCGACATTAAAATTAGTTTTTCTAATTGTTGGAAGCGAAATAATAATTTGCTCCGTTGGTGTACATTGTACTGTGACCTGACCTGTTCAGTAAACAAGACAGAAGGGTTTTACAAGGTACAGAAAATCAGTCATATTTGCATCGTAATCATTTGCTGTGCGTTTGTACATCACGCATAACTCATTCTCTGCAATCCAGCCACCTCCACTGCGTAAGGAATATACCTGATGCCATATTCTTTTGGTTTGTCAATGGTTTGAAATGATAAATTCTTGTTGGTAAAATGAATTAATGTAACGTAGTGCCACGCAGCATGGCGTTGAGTCATAAAAAAAGCAGGTTATCATAAGCGACAAATAGTGATCCTAGTCTGGCCCTAGTCTGGAGTGTAAGCAAACTGGCTGCCAGTGTAGATTTTTATTAGACTCCACACTTGTTGCGTGTATAACTTTTTCAGCAGTACAATGCATTTGATAATGAACAACGTGAATTTGTCAAAGGTGAATTTAGAAAAACTATGATATATTTTTATAACTGACCGTGGTACATGTTATATCGGGTAACTGCCTGGCGTCTAGCTAAAAGTTAAAGGGACTATATGTAACTGGTTATTCACCTAATAAAATAAAAATAAATAAACACACATAATAATATTACTATGTGTGAACCAGAGACATCACTAGGATTGAAAGACAAGCAGGGCTTAGTCTCCAGGGTTGTAGGAGGGAATTAGCGTGTATAGCCAGCACTGCAACATTTTCTTCAAACCCAAATAGGCTTCATTAATTTTATTACCTCTTGTGCAGCTGCTGTGCTCTTACCTGGATCAGTTTCTTTCTTTCTAGCTCTAGGGATCCCCTGCCTTTGGTTCCTTAGTCTTTAGGATGTCTAATACGCTTTCTATATTTCTATATATTTTAATGAAAAAGTCTAAATGAGTCAATGGTTTTTCACAACCTACATGTTGGGGTTGTGTTCATTAAAACATTTACTTTAATCTTTCTTCTTGTTTGGTGTCTTTTCAAATAAAGTTAGTTATATCTGGCAGACATTGATATTTATCTGTGCTACTGAAGACAGAAGAGAACATAATGATTGTAGTGCAATCATTAGTTTATTCAGTTTAAGAACCAATTATAACAACAGCATTATACAACACTGATATTCTGTCAGCATACAAGAAAAAAGATGGAATGCTGCGGATAAACTCCAAGGCATTTTTACACAATATCAGTCAATTATGTGTGTCCAACATTTGGACACAAATGGGAATGACCATGTCTCTAATGAAAACATGCATCAGTTGTGTTACCGTCATTGCACATGTTTTTTTTTAACCATCAGTTAAATTAATAAATGTGCATTAGGAAACATTAAGATGCTATTGTAAGACAGTACTAATGTTTGCAGAATGTAGGCCTCTGTATGTTTATGTTATTATTCTTTTAAAACTGATTTATTATTTTTATTTCAATTCATAGTAAATAGTCTGCACTTATATAGCACTTTTCTACCTAGACTGGTACTCAAAGCGCTTTACACTGCTTCTCATTCACCTATTCACACACCGACAAATACCTCTTCTACCGATGGCAGAGCTGCTATGCCGCTGACCTGACACACCGAACATGAAACACTTTTGTTTTTGCGCCAATTCTTTGTGAGCTGAACTCAAACATCTGAAAATGTTACTACATACACAAAAGACCCATGACTCCTAAATATTGTTCTTAAACCTGTCTATATGTGTGTTAGTGGGAACTTCTCCTTTGCCGAGATAATTCATCCCACCTCACAGGTGTGGGATGTCAAGGTGCTGATTAGAAAGCATTAATATTGCACAGGTTGGCTTAGACTGCCCACAAGTTGTATTTTTTCAAAAACAGTACAAAAACTGAAGCTAAATTTAAATGCTAAATAATATACAGATATAAAAACTAAATGAAATATTTCAATTACCCAAACTAAACATCTGTTTTTATGTTTTTCCCAATCCTCCAGGTATTTCTGATACCTCTTGCCGCTTAAAGTGATTCATGTTCTCAGTGGCAATGATAGGGTGCTGTGATGCCTCAAATGCCCTTACCTTCCTGATTCTAGTGTGGGGGGCACTTTCCGATCAGTCCAGTCCCAATAATATCAGCGCTGCTGTTGATATAAAAATACAACACAGAAATGCTCCTCGTGAAGAGATGATGTTAAAAGATGGAGAAAAAAGAAACAAGGAAAGACAGCTGATACAGAAAGATGAAGCGGAAGAAGATCTCTTTAAAAATGTGGATCCCAAAACACAAGCATCTGTTTTACTGAAGGCTCTGAATCACTCACATGTAGAGAGAAGAAAGGAGGGAGAAGAGTACACTGGGATGGAAGAAGAAAGGAAGGCTGAAAAAGGAGAGTTTAAAAAAGAGGAGGAAGACACAGCCATGAGAATGATGGAGGGAGCAGAAAAGGACAGAGATAGACAACAGGAGTTAGAGCTGTTGATGGCCACACAGGGGAAGGACCAAGAAACAGAGGAGGAGGAGAGGAAAAAAGTCCAGAGAGATGAGGAGATGTCAGAAAAAGTGACCAGTCATACCATTAGTCAGACAGTTCATGTCCAAAACAGTCCCCTGAACAATGGAAAGGATGTTGCACCCCATCAGGGTCTAACCAGCACTGGAAAAGGTAGCAATGAGGAAGAGGAGCAACTTAACCCAGAGGAGCTGAAAAACCTTGAGACAATGATGAAGGAGTTTCCTCGTTTGAACGCAGCCACTAAGAAGGAGGGAGATTCCATGCAAACCCAGAGAGAGAGCAGAGGTTACACTAACTACAATGAGATCATACCAGTAAATGAAGGCAGTAACATTGCAATGTCTAAGAAGAAACTGAAATGGCAAGAGGAGACGCAGAAAGCCCTATACTTGCCAACATTCAGGGGAGGTAATTTTATGGATGACACAGTGGACAGTAATTATGACAGATATTCAACACAGTCCCAGCCTCCAGCAGAGCAAGTGGCAATAGATAACAAAGAACCAGGGGAGATGGAGAAAGAGGAAGATGAGGGGGTGCTCAGTCCAGAGGAGGAGGAGGTTCAGGCCAAAGCAGAGCAAGAGGAGATGAGGAGACAGGCAGCTGAGTTACAGAGAGCAAAGATAGAGGAGAAGAAGTTGGCTGACATTGCCTCAGACACGCTGCTACGTTACATGGTCAAACAAAATAATGGGAACAAAAAGTACAGCTCTTCTTTTTCCAATGCTGCAGAGGACAAGAGATCAGATGAGGAGCAGGAAGTAACAGAGAAAGATGATATTGATCCTCAGACCATTGACAAGCTGATTGAGATCTCCAGCAAACTCCACCTCCCTGCTGATGATGTAGTGGACATCATCAGTGATGTGGAGAAGAAGAAGAAAAAAGACGTACCACCTGAGATGACATCAAACTGGCAAAAAGCATCTTCTTTGCCTTCTTTATTGTCATCTACCAATTATTTCTCACCATCACAAATTTCACTCATTTCAGACAACTACCATGGTTTCAAGCAATCGTCGTCATCTGTCAATCTCCCAAAATCTTGGTTTCAGGAGAAAACACAAACAAAATCACTGGAGCAGAAATCTGCAAAGTCTCTGCTAGTTAATTCAATAAAACAGTGGCTCAAAACACCCAAGTCTGTTTGGACTGGCTACGCTTCATACCCCTACATTTATACAATGCCCCCTTCGTACTACCTGCCCTACCCAGGAACTTACCCAATCTATTTTCCTACTGCCCTAAGACCCAGACCCCACTACTATATCCACAAACCTGCTGTCAACCTCAACACCTTTCTGAGAAATAATGCAGATGACATCTTCCCTTTTCCTCCTAAACGGCATGACCACAGCTGGGTCCAGTCTTGGCCTAGAAAAACCACTGTGAAGAAACCATACTATATTGGCTCCCCCCCCCACTGTACTCTCGGACATTTCAGCCAGTATCAATTCCTAAAGTACAAATGCCTGTGATCTCTTCTCAACAGAATTATTACCCAGCCTCTGTACCTGGAGTAATGAGGAACAAAAATTATTATATGTCTGAAAAGCAGACACATAGCAGCACCCATGAAAATCTAGAGAAATGTATTGAAAAGATACTCATGAAGAGACCAAAAATGTTAGACTGATAGGGGGATTAGATAAAAAAAAATTGCATGATTGAAAATGGAAATAAGATAGATAAGCAGGGAAGGGTGTATTTTTATTGTTTCTGTCTTTGGTTTTGCTGATTTTGAGTTTGTTTGAGTTGAGTTTTATGTAAGTAACACATATCCGTTTTTGATTGGTTGATTGGTTATATTATCCCGAGGCAGTCTGGATAATATAAACCTTTGTTGGGAAAATTAATGTAAATCACTGTACACATGTAAAGTCTTCAACTGTAACATAACTGTTAATAGCTAATACAGCCAAATACATCCTTGCAAAGGGTAACTGTAAAAAAAGATAACTGAAAACATCATTATTAGTGTTAAAAGGTAAAGGGGAAACTAAGGGGCAGACACTACAAAACATTTCATGGCTAATGGAATTATTATTATTAAACTATGAAACTGTTTATTATTTTACTCAAGGGAAAAAAATCATAAACACAATTTCTCCAAAACAATTTATGGCCAAAGTTGTATAGACACAGAACATCCCAGCCATACGTATTAGGAGCACAAGTGTTAGTAGACCAAACACTAACACCATTGTCAATAATTGGCTGCTCATTGCCCACTCTTCTGGTTTCAGTTGTTTCATCAGATGTTGGGAGCTGGCTGAATGGATTTGCTCTCATTCAAACACAAAAGCACCCGATTTTGAGTGATATTTGTCACATTATTCCATTACTTTTCATTTAAAGTATAGGTCATCTGATTCAAAATGTGCTCTGTGTTGTTGAACATATCCAAATGTACACAGAATACAAAATGAGCTAAATTGCCAGGAAATTAATGAAAACTCTGAGCCTGAAAATCTTGAGACTGTGATAGGATGTCGAATGTGATTTTGGTCATAGTCATTTAGCTCCTGAAGTTTGTTTCGTGCAGGTGGTTGGTACAGATGGTTGCATGTTGTTTCATAGTAAAAGTTGAAATTAAATGCAGGTCTAAAAATATAGTCCAGCATTCACAAGGCAAAACGTAGCAGATATTTACTTACATATTCATAAGCTCATGCTCGAAGAGATTCCAGTATTCCTGGCCTATGACGACTTGGTTTGTCACCAATGTTCATTTTTCCGGAAACTGTTCCATGTCCTCTACTGTGTCCATATTCAACTGGCAAGGCTAAAAGTCTTTTTGTCTCATTGTACAGGCTGAATATCTCCATCTGGTAAGATAGAATATGTTAATTATTGTCGGTTGATACTTATAACTAATTGTTTTTTAGAAAGCAAACCTAATTACTCTTAATTTAATAAATTGAGTTTATCAAGCTTAATCACAGCATTCATTCAAATTGAGATAGTAAACAATGTGTTTGTAGGAATATGCAAACTATACAAAAAATGTCTCCTCATTTAGTAGTTGCTAGGCTGACAGCTCAGCTAGCTTTATGTACTGTACATATACTATATACCACTTTTTTCAGTTAGATACCAATGAAGCCTGGTTTGAGATTTTACAATAGTTCTTTCTCCAGCCTTTTATGTTGATCCACAGTATTGCTTCAAACATGCTTTTTCATTCTTTCTTTCATGGGATCTGTTTGTCCTGACACATAAATTTTTTTCAAAGAAAAAACTCAGGGGGCAGAGATTCAAACATTCCTCACCACAAATTACACTGATAAATAATTTACAAATAAATAAAAAATGTCAACTTCTGAAATTACCTTTTAATGTAGTTGTTTTTTTTTATAATATTAAAAGGGCCTTGTTACCCACTTTGACATTTTGTCAATCTTTAATGGGCTTTGGGACAATCTTTTAGTAACCAGTTATCTAAAATATTGTTGTATGTTGAAGCATAGCACATTACACATACATTTGGCCACGTAGATGATCATTTAAAACAACCCCATCACCTTTTTGAAATGACATCAAGTTTATACATAATCAGGAAGTGGCTTAAATCCTAAGTAATTCCCTATAGTCATTTTTTAAGTATGTGTTCTGTGTAAATGCACTACATTATTATTATTTGTATAGAAATGCAGCGAGTGTCTTTTCATTATGGATTCTCTCAAGACATATTTCCATTGTAATATAATACACCAAAAAACACATTTGATACAAAGAGCTGTGGAAGACACACTAGCACCAGTACAATGGCTTGGATGACTCATCCTTTTGCATAACTTCAATTACCTTGTTGCTATGGTTTCAATCCCAAGTCATACTCCATATGGCATCCATATTCTTTTACAGTGGATGGCTTTAGGAAGCAAGAGGTATATTGTGACAAATGCATTTGAAAGACCCTATTTTTATTTTTGAATGTTAGTTACAGAGACCTTAATAAAAGGTTTATCTAATAGCAACTGGACTTGTTAGGTTTCTTGACAACATTTCACCCTTCCAGTCCAGAGGGCTTTCTCAAGAAACCTAACAAGTCCAGTTGCTTTTGGATAAACCTTTTTTTTAGATAACCATGACCTGGATGACTGAGAACCTTCACAGATACAGAGACCATGTTAGAACATCTTTTAGTACCATACCCTACCATACCGACTTTATTTATAAAGCACTTTAAACAAACCACACAAGACAAAAGTGTACAGAATCGCAATTTCCCCAAGGGGATCAATGAAGTATTCATTATTAAAATAAAACAATTATATATAGA
>JAUMHJ010000010.1:14505154-14519450 GCA_032361105.1 Microctenopoma lineatum | reverse complement strand
GCTGCAGCATTCTGGATTAACTGGAGGCTTTTGAGTGAGTTATTGGGACATCCTATCAGTAATGAGTTACAGTAGTCAAGTCTAGAGATAACAAATGCATGGACTAGTTTCTCGGCATCACTTTGAGACAGGATGCTCCTAATTTTAAGCAATATTCCTAAGGTGGAAGAAGGAAGTCGTTTATGTAGGGGGTAAATGATAAATCTTAATCAAAGCTTTCTCAGAGTTGTATTTGATGCTAGTGTAAAATCACCCAGTGTACTAATCTGACCAGATATCGTGTCTCTGAGATTTTTGGGTCCAAATATCATACCCTTAGTTTTGTCTGAGTTAAGGAGTAGAAAATTACAGGACATTCAGGCCTGTCTTTTTAAACAAGCGTGAAGTTTTCCTAAATGATTCGTTTCATCTGGTCTCATGGATAAATATCACTGCGTATCATCTGCATAACAATGGAAATTAATTGAGTGTTTCCTTATAATGTTGCCTAAGGGAGTCATGTATAATGAAAATAGAATGGATCCAAGCACAGAATCCAGAGTCCAATCCAATATTTAACCTGCATGTGCATGGAAGATTCATCATTAACATGAACAAACTGCAATCTATCTAATAAATAGGAGTTAAACCAGCTTAGTGCTGTTCCTTTAATCTCAATGACATGTTGCAGTCTATGTAATAAAATGTTGTAGTCAATAGTGTCAAAAGCTGCACTAAGATCTAACAAGTACGGAGAGATGTCCGGTGTGGGAAGCTAAGAGGAAATCATTGATAACTTTAACTAAGTGTGGTCTTGTTAACCTCTGTGCTATGATTTACTCTAAATCCTGATTAAAAACCTCACAGAGCTCGATCATGCGCAGATGGCCACAGAGCTGCTTCGAAACCACCTTTTCAAGGATTTTAGAGATAAAGGGTAGAATGGATATTGGTCTATAATTGGCTAAAACCTCTGGATCTAGATTAGGTTTCTTTAGTAAAGGTTTTACTACAGATACTTTAAAGGCCTGTGGTACATATCCTGGTAATAAAGATAGATTTATGTGCTCTAAAATGGACATGCTGATCAAATATAAAACATCCTTGAGCAGTCTAGTAGTGATGGGGTCTAAGAGACACGTAGACGATTTAGATGAGTCAATTATTGAAATTAGTTCTGTATAATCTACAGAAAAGAAGCAGTCTAAGTAAGACTGAGGTCTTATAAACAATTCTGTAGCTGTTGGATAAGTGTGTCTGTCCATGCCAGTTGCAGAAACGGACTGGTCAATATGTTGTCTAATAGTTAAGATTTTACTTTTAAAGAAGTTCATAAAGTCATTACTGCTAAGAGATAGTGATAAAAATGAAAAAGCCATGGGATTGGATGAGATGACCAAGTGAGTAAGTGTATTGTGAGGGCTGCAACGATTCCTCTAATTATTCAAATAACTCGATTATAAGAAATGATTGCAGTATTCTACAATCAAGGCTTCATTTACTTCGTGTGAAACAGCAAACTGTTATTATAACAATTATAACAGACTTTTATAATTGACGCGTTTTCATTAAAGATGGTAAAGGGGGACAATTATGACGTTATAAGCTAGTACTATAGAGAGTACTAGCTTTAGCGAGACCGACAATCTTGGTGTGTTGTGATTGGCTGACCCTCTTCTGATCTGTGATTGGTTGGCATTATGGCACATTTGTAACGCTGTGACACAAGTTGAGCATGTGCAGAGGTCGAGTTAAACGAACACAAAAGTGAGACGAGCGTGTTGAGCGCAAAGAAAATAAATTTGCGCGAGGACAACTTCTCAAGCGCTTTAAGTACCAGTCTAGGTAGAAAAGCAACTTAACTTTGATCTTTTGTAAAATATAGATCACACTCTATAGCACCTACATGGAAATGCACACAGTGCACATTGAAGGTTACAATCCATTCCACTACACCAGAACACCATATACACATTAGTATTATCTACTCTCCACGTCACTTCACTGTCTTATTTATTGCATTCCCTAAAATGAATTGTTCTTGTTTTTTGCATTCTTGTATTCTAGTTATTGCATTTCCTGAAAATAATTTATTGTTCTTAGTTTTTTGTTTTGTTTTCCTTGAGTTTGTTTTATTGTTAACATTTCTGAGGTCCTGATAGGTATCCAGTCTATCCTGTGAATCATCTCGTATGTGGTTTATGGCTTTTTATGTTGCCATGGTAACGCCACACCTCAACAAAACAAAGACAGAACAACCTGATAACATGTAAAGCTGAAATTGATTAAATAAATAAATGTGAAAAATGTGTCAGATATCTTATACAGATGAATTAAAGTTAGATTTATATACATGTTTTGTAACAACTGTATTTTAAAATAAATGGCATTGTAAGAAAATGTAAGGCTTACAGAAGTGTCTGCCAAATAAAGTAAAGTAAAGTAAAGTAAAGAAGTGAAGGTAGAAATTCATGACAGTTCTGCCCTGATGATGTACACAACATTATGTTTCCATAAACCAGTGTTTCTATCGTTTTATTCACTTCAATCTATGTTTAAACATCTGTTACCAACTGACATTCAAGCCCAGTTGTTTAGGAACATGAAAAAGTCAGAATTCTGACTTTAATCTCAGAATTTTGACCTTATTCGAGCCACATTAATGTATACTGAAGAATAAGATATAAAGAGACAAGTTTAGAGGTTGAGAACAATATGTACCCTGCACTTCTTCACACTGGCACCAATGACAGCTGGTGATATAAAACGAGGTATAAAAAACAATAAGACAACATAATTGCATGACAAAAAAATGTGATTTGAACAAAGCAGTGTGTGCAGAGAGACAATCCTAAGCAGTAAGTGCCTAACAGAGAAAATCCAAATTACACAGCAGATATGGTAGGAAGGGAGGGTGAGGGGGAGGGAGAGATTAATGGGTTATGCCTAGTCAGTGTTGCTGCAGTAGCAATTAGATAATAGGTCTGGACCAGGAGCATACAGCCTGCTCAGCACCATTAGAGATTAGCCTGAGAATGCTGTTTGGATGTAGACAGTTCATGACTGCAGTGTCTTTGTGAATCTCAATCATGTGTCATTGATCTGATTTATTTAAAAAATATAAATGATATGACATTTGACACTGCACTACCACATTCAGTCTTTTCTTTCACGGACAGGCTATTGTATTAGATTCTTAATGCTATTCCTGACTGCCATTGTTACCATGGAAATGGTAAAGGCTTGGATTGTTGGGTTTTCTACATAATTTTCTAGGTATATTCAGTGGGTCTTAAACATTTCACAGTAAAGTGCATTGAGATTACCTTTCTTGTGATTTGGCACATTCTGAATAAATTGAAAGAAATTGTTTCTGTCACTGACTGCAGTGTTTCAGCATGAAGATACCCAGATAGGAGGTATTTTTTCACATAGTGATATGCTAGAACTGTTTGCACACAGATTGCAAACAGCGACAGCAGTGCTCTAAGCATAGGTCACTATTTTGGTGTTTTGATGTGTTAAGCATCAAAATGAATGTGAAAGAAAATCAAATAATGTTGCAAAACAGACTACAATTCTAATTAAACGCCAATGGGTTTTTTACCAGCGCTGTGCAAGGGATTAATCATACAATCATCCACAGCCATCATATCATAATAAACCAAATTTTCCTGCTCCTTACGGTGCCCACTATAATGCTTTTCAAAGTGATTGGCAAGCAAGTCCTCAAGTATTCAATTAAATTTAGTTAATCTTTATTTGTAGTGTAACAGTCCTACTTTAGCAGCACTAGGCAAGACTGGATAGGAAAAACTCCCTTTAATGGAAGAAACCTCCAGCAGAACTAGGCTCAGGGTGTGCAGCCATCTGCCTTGACTGGTTTAGGTGAGTGGACAGAGGAGAGAGAAAAGAACAGCAAGTAACAGAAATCAATACAACAACTAGGGGCAGCAGACAAGACACTGGGCAGGTTGATAGGACCAGCGTCCGCAAAGTGAAATCTCACAACTTGAGGACAACTGCAGAAAGGTACAAAAAAACAGTAGAGAGAGAAGACACAATGTTAACAACATCTAATGATGTTGTGAAAGTGGGGAGAATCCTAAAAATGACAAAAAACTGTCCAGAAACCAGTGTCATGAAATCTTATTTACTGTAAGACAAAGTTTTTGTGCCCCCAAGTGGGTCGTTAAGTGTGGCCAACCTGGTGGAGGTGGGAATTATGCCAGTTTTTCTCGGGGATGGATAAAAGAGCACCACCAGTCATGTATGGAATAACCAGGTTCTTTCTGTTCCTGGGATTCAGGTTGTTCAGTGGTCCTTTTCCCGGAAGACGGTCCTGCCTTGTTGAAGGCCTACTTGGTATATTCACATGTTTAAAGGGCTGTTGTCCTTAGTTTTGGTTTCTGTAGATCAGGCCCGCTGACAGGAGGGAGAAACGGGTCACTTGTCCCAAGCACACCACAGAGGGAAGCGACCGAGTAAGGAAAGGGGGGATGGTGTGTAGACTGCAATCCAGTACTGTGCTGAGATTAAAGATTGAGGGGAGGGGAGTGTTGTGTTCCCTTTTCAGGTTTTTATAGTAGTGTTTGTCATACAAAGGAGAGATCATTTTTTCATTTTATTCTGTAGGGTTTCAGAACAACAGTGCTTTTTCTGGATTGGGCCAGCTGTGCCTTTAGAACAAATTCTATGGCTGCATCTAATACGCGCTTAGGAAGAATGTCACTTAGTTCTTTGTGAAAGAGGTCTAACCTGTGATTCAAATTGTCTGTGGTGAAATTAACCTTTCTTATCCTGTCATTAAGCAATGTCCTGATTGTAGTTCTCCGGCATAGACTGACTGAAATCGAAGTTCTGTTGTCTACATCTGAGATTAAAGCGCAGGTGTTTCCTGTAGTCTGCAACCCTATCGTTACTACTTCATCATTTTATATGATCTTACATGGCCTTGCCAAGGCCTTAAATGGTTGTATTCAATTATGTACTGTATGTCGTAGTAAATTTCGTAAATTTATCAAATTGTCCCTCCTTTTTGTGTACTAGACAATATTGCTCTGTCACACCTAAATAATGAACTACTTTTGTAGGATTCAAAAAGAGTTAAATGTACAGTTAGGCATTTAGTTGATAGACAGACTGTTGTGTGCAGTAGGAAATAATTGTGAATGATGTCTGCACTTTTAGGGCAGACCATATTGATTATGTAATAGAAATTCAGTAGTGCTGCAATGACTCCTTCTTAATTCTCTTAGAGCTGTTTGCCATTATGCTGAGACAGACACTTTAGATAGATAGACAGATAGATAGATACATGTCGAAGACATACCCCATAGTAGTGGGTAAGTATTCATTAACATTCATACATTTTAGTAAGTCTTCACATATTACTTCAAGATTACTGTAGGAGAAAAACTAATTTCACCCTGAGGAGCATCATAGTTTGATTGACTTTATACACAAAGTCAGCTGAATTAGGTTTAGGTTATTGCACAAAAACTTCAAAACATTATTTACAGTAAATAATGTTCAAGGATGGTTACAACGCACAAGTTACACGGCACAGTCAATTCATTTCTGCATGTCTTTTACCAGCGCTAAAGGGCACACCAAGTGTCATTGTTTTATCTTGTTATTATGAACAAATGTTCATAATGTTCATGTGTGGTAATAAGGCGCACGATAGACAAGGACAGGAAGGCTGTGCAGAGGGTCATTAAAACTGCCCCAAAAAATTATTGGCTGCCCTCTGCGCTCCCTGGATGACATATCCAGAACCCACTGCCTCAGGAGAACTAAGGCCATTACAGGAGACCCCTTACATCCTGCACACCACCTGTTTGACCTGCTTCACTCTGGAAGGCACTATAGGTCAATCAGGTCAATTATTTATTTCCACATGGGCGGGTTGTTTATTTTTCTTAATTACAATTTTATGCAGTTGCTTTAAGGGTTTTACTGTCTGAACATCTGTTTTCTCTCATTAGTTCAAAGAGACCTTGTTGAATTTCCTTCACTCTTTCATAATCTATGGATGTTTATCGTTGTTCATACATTATTTAATTAATTCAAGTCTTAACATGCATTTAAAACTAAACTGGTGGAGAATATTTTTGTCATATTAATCATAAGCATAGGATGCTGTATCCTTTGGCTGTGGAAATTTGGCACCTAATTCTGTTTGACCGGAGAATGCAGTTCGTGTGTTCTCGCGAGACGCACTGTTTGCTGTTTACAAGCAGTATTTATTAGCAGCAATCTCCCCCTGTCGTCACAGCTTTGAGGTCCGACCGTACGGATGTTTAGTAAACACACTGCTTCAGTGAGAAGGCATTGCAGACATTTGGTGTTTGACAGCCGGCCGGAGAGGAAACATTTTTATTTTTCCATAACACCCAGCCCGGTGTCGCCGTTTGTCGTCCCAGCAGAACAAGAAAAGGAAGACCAATAAACCAGCAAGTCGTCGGCTCTGGTTTGCTTCGAGGGGACCTAGGTAAGAGAAACACAGTGCCGAGTGTTGAACCTGTATTGTTACCGTCGATTTAGTCGATTGGTTGTTAGCTAACATGTAATATTGTAATTCTTAACGAATTTAAACAGGTGTGTATTTGCTTGCATGAGCGGCAGCTGTTATTACCTTGCTTTTCAATGACGACTGGCTATTTATGTGTGATGTCCTTCAATCATTGTAGCCATGGTTACTAGTCGTTTTCTCCTTTTCTACAGAACCAGTACTAGCTCGATTTGTTCTATGTTTGCGCCGTTCCCGACAGCAGCACTCAGCAATTCAACATACTGTCATTGTCATGTTCCATTGCATATGAGAAACTCTGCATAGTTTGTGAAAATGGTGGCTATCAACAAATAATGAGAAAGAGTAGTGTGTCATTTTGGTATATATTCAACCCCCGAAACATAATTACTTTTAGGGGAAACTGATTCTAACTTTGACATTGAAATTGCTCTCTATGCTTCTGCGAAAAGCGAATAAATGTTTTGTAAAATGTCAGTTGTACACACAGATATACGCCCGTTTACTGGGATTTTAAATTGTCTAAAATATTTAAAATTCTCATAGTGCATTGTTGTTTTATATTTATGTATTGCTGGATGAGATCTGTCTTCTATGTGATGTCGGTATCTTCTTTCCTTACATATGTTTACTCTGAATGGCTTCTCTCACACAAACGTGGCGATTGATGGTTTGCAGGCAAGTCAGGTTGAACTTCCGGCAAATCCTTCGTTTTTCATTGTTTGTAATGCTAGAGACTTTACAATATAATTACCCAATTAGTTTTTTGGGGGGTTTATTCATTAGAATGCATACTAAGACAATTTGTAACAATTGCAGCATTATGGATTGACTTTATTACCCCGTAGAAGCATTTGTATAGTCAGCCTGTATTAGGCTACTATATGCTGTGACGAAATGTAATTTCAGGAGCTATGTTCTCGCAAGTTGTGTATTATATACTGGCATTCGATGTGTGACGGCAAACTAGAGATCACAGTCCCCTGTATTGCAAATTACATATCAATCAATGCTTCTTTGACAGTGGATACAGTAGATAGGCTAAAGAGAGGTTAACTGATAATATGTTAATGTGTGTGTTTGCATGGTTTAAACTAAGCAATTCTTTTCTCCTAGTTTCCTGCTGCTGCAGCTCTCTGTTGCCTGAATTTATTACTCATGCAATCCATAACAGTAAATGCAGTTTTGGCAGCTGGCAGTGCAATTCTTTATCAGCATTCACAGTGGAATGGCTGCCAAAATGTAATTAGTGCTGCAGGTTTTACTGTAGATGTAAGTGAATTCTGACATGTTTACATCTTGGGAGCAGTTCTGCTTCATGATATTTGCTACACTGCACATCTTGACATCTTCAAGAAACCTAACAAGTCCAGTTGCTATTGGATAAGATTTTTAAGATAACCATGACCTGGATGACTGAGAATCTTCACAGATATAGCTACACTGCACACTTACCACTTGCAAAAGAACATTCTTCCATTGTCTTTAAAGCCAGGGTAAAATAAAATTGATAATTTGTATGTTGACACATTTAACATGTCAGAAAATAACTGATGAAAATGTGACATCTCAAAAGTGTGTATTATTATTTTTCATAATTTCTGTGATCTGAGGACATTTGGGCAGGATAGAAATTAAGCGCTGAAGTGAAGGCAGAACTCAACCATATTGAGATTTCTATGTCTAATAGCTTAAACTCAAGCCTCACTTACAAAAGAAGTTTGCTACAATTTTAGAAGCTGTCGTTTTTTCAGAGGTTAACTAGATCATTAAGAATTTCCTTAAAATCACGAAAATCACGAAAGGTTTTTGGCTTCTACTATTTCAATTTGCCATAGACTATCTGAAGCAATGTCTGAAACTTTTTGTGGTTTCACTCACTTCACCCAGCATTTCAGAGCAGAGTACTACCCTTTTTTTAGTTTTTAAGCCTAATTTCATATACTTTTTATATACAATTTGTTTGCCATCATTACGAATTCAGAATCATCAGAACATATATATTATTATTTTATCAACATTTTAAATCAAAAAGCATGTTGCTTTCCTGCAATCAATCTGTAATGTAAAATGTAAAAATAGTAATATTAATAAGTTAGAATAGGATTAAAATTATAAGAAATGTCCTCACCTCAGAATTTAATGCTTCCACTGTGTTGTTGAAGTTTTGTCTTGTGTTATATTTGTTCCATGTGATTCGCACATCATCTCCTCTACATATAGATATTACCTGACCACACAGACATCATCTATAATGAAGATACACTTGACCTGTGGTGTATTTAATCGTTTTTCAGCAATCACAAGTAGTTTTTATTACATAGTTATAAACTTTCAAATTTAATGATGCATATGTAGTGTTTACCATGTCCTTACATTGATTTTAACTTGTCTGTCCAGGGTCATGGGAGACACATGACTTGCACCTGCCTCCAGTGAAACCAATCCTCCTGTGAGCTTCATACACAAATTCCTCAGTCTAATTTGAGAAGTGACACACTTTCTCCCCCTTCCTGTCAGCCGCTCAATGCAGTAACTTATTCTGTCCTTGTCCTTTTCTGTGTCTGTCTGAAATCTCTCCCTATTTAGTATATATTGCCAAATATCGACTTGTATGAATGGAGCTGATTAATAGTTTTAGATCACAGTTTAGTTAAGGATGTGCAGTAACCTTTTTAAGTGATGATTCTGCCAAATTTGTATCAGCAGGTAGATTCACTGTAAAAAAGTGGAATTCATGGTTCCATTCATTATGGCAAGTTGTCCAGATGCTGAGGCTGATCATCACACTACACCATCATGTTTGACTGCTGGCATGGTGTTAGTTAAAATTGTGCACCTTTTTATATGCATTGCATGTATTACTCTCCTATTTTTATTGCATATATATATACCAGGTGAAGCACCCACAATTTTGTTGTACTCTTATACAATGACAATAAGGTCTATCTCATAGTCCATAGAATATTTGCCCAGAAGTAATTAAAATGCTTTTAATGTGAAATGTGAGATGAGTCTCTCTGTTCTTAGGAGTATCCAACTAATGCCATTATTGTCCAGTCTGTTGTTCAGTCATGAACAATGACCTTTACTGAGTCAACTGAGGCCTGCAGGTTTTTAGACCGTTAGTGTTTACCTTAGGTTTCCAACTCTGGGGTGCTTCTATTGAGGTTCCCACTGTATAATGGTAGGGGAAACACTGGGTTGAAACTAAACATGTATGTGACACTAAATGATCTGTGTAGTGCTCTGCCCAGCCATCCCTCTCTTCTTTGCTGTGCTCTCCTTCACACCCTCGCATTCTGTCCAGCACTTGACATAATTGTTAGGACATTAGAATAATTTAAAGTCCAGTAGAAACAATAACACTTTCTGATTGGGTACAAAGCAGAGCCTTCTTCAAAAACTATGCACCTGGGTCACATGAAGCTTTGACTGGCTTCTCCTCATTAATAAGCACATTTTAAGTAGCCAAAACAAAGAGCTTACTCATCAACCTATGAATCAGTTTTTTAGCACATCAGTTGTCTACAGTGAAGTTTTGTTGTCACCATGAGACAAAAAGTGACAAAAATAAAACCTATGCTCTTCAGCCAGACCTGGCAACATGCAATAATAAAAAAATACCCATTCCTTATCATCAGTGTTATCTTTCCAACTCATTTTCCAGCATCCTTATTCTCTACATCTCCGCAGCCTCACTGACATTCCTCTCTTTTACCTCCTCCCTGTTGTTGCCACTGCACAGCTGTCACTGCTATTAATAATTGCAATGCTTATCTCTCATCTTTTCTTCCTCCATTCCCTCTCTCCTGCTCACTTACAGAATATGCAGTCATTGCTTAAATGGGGCTTGAATGGGCCTCGGACAAGAAAAGGTTTATTAGCATTATGTATAAAGACTTATTTGTTTCAGATTGTTTACTGCCATTTACACATGTAGCTAAAAGATTATCTTGAGAAAGAAATCTCTTTAAGTAAAAAAACAATAACATAAATTATATTTTTATAATTCTTTATATTAACACCTGTCAATAGTCAAGACCAATGTTTTTACCCAAACATTCATTTGAGGTCCTAAGCAAATGTAACTATACTCTTGAAAGCTAATTTCAAGTGTCTAATCTACCCACTTTACTTATTTGTTGTACGTTCATACTGTGTGATTGTTTTTGGTAATTTTTTTTCTTGATTCTTGTTTAAACACAGTACACAGTGTTGTTCTTTACCTACTAACATGTTTCAGCAAGCACTGTAGCCTTCATCGGAGCAGTGTTTTGGTGTTACTTCCTAGTAAAAAATAAATACAATTAAAAAATACCTTATACTGTGGTTAGTATAATCTGTGTAACGTCCTGTCATTTTCTGTTTGCTTATTAACGTTTAACAGTGCCTGGAGAGGGGACAGTTGTCTCCCACCTGTCAGGATGGAGGTTGCTGTTTATGTTTTGTAATGTATGGTGGTCATAGCGACTGAATTAGCTTAGAGGTGCTGTAAGGGATACAGGAAACTGTGTGTATGTCTGTGTGTGTGTGTGTGGATTATTGATACTATTTCTGAACATGCAAGCACACACACACGCACACACACACTCAGTTGTATATAGAGAATCTATTTTTGTGATGTAGCCTTTCTCTGTCTCCTTTTCTCTGTCTCCTGTTTTTAACCTCAAATCAGAAATGTGCTGTATGTACAGCACATTTCTGATTTGAGGTTAAAAATTAGCCAGGTTAACAACATATACCTCATTTGAACAAATCTTGCAAGAATAACTTTACTGTAAATGTTACCGCATCAATATTATACTATCCAGTCCAGCATTACGTTATGTGCTGGTCATACTGCACTTAGCTTATATAAAGTCAATATCAAGTCCACCTAACTAGAATTCTGATTTACTGTTTGGTTTTGTTGTAGATAAATTATTTAACATTTAGAGAAAATAAACCAGCCTAAATAATGTCTATTACACGCATTAGGGTTTACTACAAAATATGTAAAAAAATGCATCCCAGGCAACGTCAAATTTGCGCAACTCACTCCTGACTCCATTAATTTGCTCCATTCGGGGCAAGATTTCCCCACATTTGAACAACAAAATTGATCCATAAACCACAAGACATTGTTGGCTTTGGAAAGAGCTGTATTCACCAGACAACTTCTCTGTATGTTGTTGTACATCTGATACAAACTGTGAATTAAGAATCTGCAGTGGATTAATGAATGAAAGTCACCAATATGTCTCCTCATTTCATCTTAACCTGAGTTGTTTCAGAACATTAATAAGTCCCTGTTCAGTTTAGTTTGTAGCTTCTAGCTGAGTGTGGAATATTTTCTTGAAATTGGATCCATACAAACACAGTGATCTTTGTTACCTGCTGTTCTTTTCTCTTTCCTCTGTCCACTAAGCCCAACCAGTTGAGGCAGATGGCAGCCCACCCTGAGCCTGGTTCTGCTGGAGGTTTCATCCGTTAGAGGGAGTTTTTCCTCTCCACTGTCACCTTAGTGCTTGCTCAAGTGGGACTATATAAATAACGTTGAATTGAATGAAACATCTCCATGGTGAGAACTTCTGCAGGTGATGCAACATCGGTAATATCATTAATTATTCATTATTAATCAGGATCAGTCAGAACTGAGCATGTCCTAAATTATTAGTCTATCTATATTATCGTTCGATATCACTAATAAAATGTAATATCAGAAAATATCAGTATCGGTTATAACTTTTTAAATGACACATCTTTTACATAACATGCGCATATTATACATCAAACTCTTCAGCTAGTTATCCCCTCTTTCAGAAAGTAAAAATATAACAAATCTAAGGTACAGTTTTTTAAATATGTTAGGCACACCTTGCAATATTGTTTAAAGTTTAAGTATTCATGTTACTTTACTTTACTTTATTTGGCAGACGCTTTTATCCAAAACGACTTACAAGGGGAGAGGACACCAGCAATTACCATTCGGTTCTCATAAAACTGAGATACTACAACAAAGAACTCTGATAAGAGCTAACTCGTCAAGACAAGAACGTGCTTAGAAATTGTTTAGTGCTAGAGAATGATATGCGTGTGTGTGTGTGGTAGACTCACTTGAAGTACTTTTTAAACAAGTGAGATTTTAAATGTTTTTTAAAGGTGGAAAGGTGGACATACTCTCAGCCAGTCGAATGTGGCAGGGCAAGTCGTTCCACCAGCCAGGGACCACAAAGGAGAACAGACTCGATTGTATATGTGAGCAGCTACTGGGAGCCAGTGAAGAGAGGTGTGACATGGGTAACTTTCGGCTGGTTGAAAATGAGGCGGGCCACCACATTTTGGACCATCTAGAGGGGTTTGATAGAAACTGCAGAAGCTCCAGCCAGGAGAGAGTTGCAATAGTCAAGTTTAGAGATGACCATTGCCTGGACAAGGAGCTGTGTAGCCTGTTGTCACCCAACAGGCCTAATTTTTCTGATGTTGTAAAGAGTAAATCTACAGGAGCTGGAGGTCGCTGTGACATGCTCATTCAGGTTCAGCTTGTCATCTATCCAAACCCCAAGGCTTCTGGCAGACTTGTAGGTGTTAGGTTAGGTGAGCCAATTTGGATTGAAATGTTTTGCTGAGGGAAGTTGCTGCCTGGGAAGATCAAGATCTCGGTTTTTGATATATTCAATTGGATGTGTCGCTCATATATCCAAGCCAATATGTCTGTGAGACAGGCTAAAATGTTTGTTGACACAGTGTTAGAAGATATGTGATAATTACCTAAAATTATTTAGTTTTTTTATTAAAAAAAACTAAATAATTTATGTGGACTTGCATAAAGTTATGTCAGTATTGAAATTAAGAGGTATAGAGAATTAGTTAATATTGGTATATCGGAAAAAATGCCTACATCGAACATCCCTAGTTAGAACTGTAAATTCTATTGTTCACATTGTGTTTTGCGTGACGGATGTCTGCACAATAATGCTGCAAAACAACACAAACTTGAGAGATGTACTGGATGTATGGTGGCCGGGAGACTTTTCAGTTTAGAAAATCGAATCTAAGCCCAGACCATTGCACATCAATTCATGTCCAGTGTGTGTTCTTGTTACTTTGCAGACGCTTTTATCCAAAGCAACTTACAGTGAGCTAGCACTGGGTTTCTCAGGAACAGATGGTTGTTCTTGCACCAAACCACCACCTCCTCCATATGCCGTGTCATTATTGTCTCTGATGCATGAGGAAAAGCCCCACAACTGTGGTGTCATCAGTAAACTTGATGATGTGGTTCATGCTGGAGCTGGAGGTGCAGTCATGCATCAGCAGCATGAACAGCTCAGCACACATCCCTGGGCACTCCTAAACTCAGTTTTATGGTGTTCTTGACAGTCTGGTATCCACCTGGATACCAGGTGCAGGTGGAGGTGTTCAGTTCTAGCAGGTATAGCTTACTAATCAGCTGCTGGGGGATAATGGTATTGAAGGGGTTCTCAGTTTTTATCAGGTGTTTTGGTGCACTGCCTATAACATTGTTCAGAATGATTTGTTTGGTGGTGGGCCAGTGTTGATCTGGTGAGGCATATTCATGGAGGGACACATCAGTTTGTTCCTTGTCTGTACATGTTACAGTATGGATGTCTGCATAGTGTACTTGCCATAAGCTGCACACATAAACACACGTCGTAAACAATTCAATTCAATTCAATTTTATTTATATAGTGCCATTTTCCAACAAAAGTTATCTCAAGGCACTTTACAGTGTAAGGTTTAAGACCTTACACATTATATCAATATATACAGAGAAAA
>JAUMHJ010000010.1:14479285-14490328 GCA_032361105.1 Microctenopoma lineatum | reverse complement strand
CCGGGAACGGCTGCAAATACGCCCGAGCCTGGACCCCCAGATGGACATTCGCCGTGTAAGACGCACCCATATTTACCGCCCAGTTTTGGGGAAGAAAAAGTGCGTCTTATATGGCGTAAAATACGGTATATATATATATATATATATATATATGTGTGTGTGTGTGTGTGTGTATATATGTGTGTATATATGTCTTTGTTTGGGGCATCATGATAAAATGTGATAATACAATACTGCAATATTTAACATTTCCAGGTTTCTACAGTGGCTCTTCGTCTCTGGATGTTTATGATGGACGTTACTTAGCTCACAGTGAGACAGTAATTGTGGTTTCCATGAACTACCGAATTGGTGCCTTTGGCTTCCTTGCCCTCCATGGCTCTTCTGAGGCTCCTGGCAATGTGGGTCTGCTGGATCAGAGGATGGCACTTCAGTGGGTACAAGACAACATTCACTTCTTTGGTGGAAACCCCAAACAGGTTATTTTCTTATTTTCTAATTTATGTACATCTCACAAGGAATAAAATGTGAGCTACTTTTAATATATCTCTCTAATTGCTATTTTTTCCCTGTTGAACAGGTGACTATCTTTGGTGAAAGTGCTGGTGGTGCTTCGGTAGGCTTCCACCTCTTGTCTCCAGATAGTAGACCTACCTTCACCAGGGCCATCCTCCAGAGTGGGGTCCCCAACTGCCCCTGGGCCTCAGTTAGTGCTGCTGAAGCCCGCAGACGGGCCACGCAACTGGGGAAACTGGTTGGCTGTAATGGAGGCAATGACACAGAGTTGGTGGACTGTCTGCGCAGTAAAACTCCACAGGAGCTCATTGATCAGGAATGGCAGGTACTCCAGCATCTTTCTCAATGCATTCTCAATTCACACATCCACCAATCAGTGGACAATTTGCGTCTCACTAATCACATGGCCCATTGTTAGTCAGTGTTACTAGTTTCTGTGATTATGCAAAGGTAATGTTTATAAGGTTAGGGAACCTTATAAAGGACTAAGGATAAGTCTCCCACTTAAAAATAAGTGGATAAGTCTCCCACTTAAAAACTTGGTCAAGATGAACAGAATCAAACTTTTAGGAATCAGAACTAGTCAGTAGTATTAGTTAAGGTAATTTCTTTTACAGTGTAACACAACATGCATTCACACGAGAATGCATGTTGGTCAGGTCTGCAAACAATTTCCTGACAAACTTTAAACTTAAAATTCAAGTCCATTTTAATGAATATTTATTTATATAGCACAGTATATCATGAATAGTATACACAACTTTTCAGAATTATATAGAGATCCCAAAACAGAAGACCATCAGATAAAAAAACCTCAAGCAGACCACACTTACGGTGGGTCATCTGCCTCCACTGGTTGGAGTGAGTGGAAATTGGAGAGAAAAGAAGATCAACAATGAGCAATAGAGAAGATAGAGCCAACTCAATTTGTTTACACTATTCCCAATAGAGTGAACGTGCTATTATAGCAGTATTAGCACAAGCAAATTCTGAATGTTGATAGATGTCTGTTTGAATAAAATGTTCACATTGTCATTTTGCCCACCACTATATCCATTCCATTATTACTAAAATTAATCCATTACATTTACTGTGACTGACCCACTTTGTGGTTCATGTGCAGAGCCAAAACCCACCTGTGCAGCTTCTTCCCCTATGTATATCCATACCATTTGTTTATCTGTTTGTCTGCACTGCAGTAGCTGGTTTTAATCTCATTGTACTTGTGTATAGTTTCCATTTTCAGTCATGCGTCATTCAAGGTATTTCAAATTCATAGAGATTAAATCAGTGACACATTTTGGATTGTCATCCTGTTCTGAACAGGTTCTGCCATGGTCTGCCCTCTTCCGGTTTTCATTTGTCCCCATTGTTGATGGTGAAGTTCTGCCTGACACTCCAGAGGCCATGGTCAACTCAGGCAATTTCAAAGACACGCAGATACTCCTTGGTGTCAACCAGGATGAGGGCTCCTACTTCCTGCTGTACGGAGCACCAGGGTTTAGTAAGGACAACGAGAGTCTCATCTCTAGAGAGGACTTCCTTGAAGGTAAAGCTAATTTAGCTGAAAACATGAGGATTCTGAACAAATGTTGCAAAAACAAATGCAAAACTCAGTTAACATGAACCATTTAAAGCCACAACAACTAACATAGTGACTGCTAAAACCAAGGTTTGTTATTTTTTATAAGAAGATACTATTACATGAAAGAGTAATGTCACCCCATTACAAGCTAATGAGGATACAGTTTTTAAAATTGCAGTCAACAGTTAGCTCGATGGGTTAAGTGTCTGACTGGGATGCAATAGGTCGCAAGTTTGAACCCCGTCTGACACCTAGTCCATCCCCTACCAGGTGGGTCCCTCTGCCAGACACCTAGATAGATAAAAGCGTCTGCCAAGCAAAGTAAAGTAAAGTCATCATACTATCATTTAAAAAAAAACTCTGCCTCTCTAAACTGAATTCTGTCAGTTGCCTCGCGATAACTGCCACCGGTAAAAAAATGTTTATATGTTTGCCTGTAGCCTGGTTGAGGTGGTAGGAAGGTTCGCGGTGGGGGCTGGATAAATTCCCTCATTTTCAAATCCAAACCCCAAGCAGGGTTCTGCTGAGAGTTTTACCTAGTGTTCAAGTTGGACTGTTGGGTTTTCTCCATTATTCTGTATATATTTAAATAATGTGAAAGGTCTTAAACCTTACACTGTAAAGTGCCCTGAGATGACTTATGTTGTGAGTTGATGCTATATAAATAGAGTTGAATTGAATTATTGAATTGCATAATACCTATGCAAACTTAAAACATGTGTCTGCCAGGTGTAAAGCTAAGTGTGCCACATGCTAATGATATTGGCCTGGAGGCAGTGGTGCTGCAGTATACTGACTGGATGGATGAGAACAACGGGGTGAAGAACCGTGATGCCATGGACGACATTGTTGGGGACCACAACGTAATCTGTCCACTGGCCCACTTCGCTCGCTCCTATGCCCAGCATCATGCCCTAAAGGCTAACATGGGAGGAGCAGGTTACGGAGTGATGAACAGTGGAGGAAACTCACAAGGTACTACAGTATGCATGTATTTTATGTATCATAGGTATAGAAGTGTAGTTTTATTGCAATTTTTATTAGTGGACTTATTGTCAATCTTGCAAGATACTGGTTAATTAAATAAATGATTATTATTTTTAAGATTTGGTGGGTGGGGGGGGGGTTGCCTTTATTTGATAGCTTTTTTGCTGGGTGGAAGACAATTGACAGGGAGACAACACACAATATTAAGTGATGTAGCCTTATAACATTTAACTTCCACACACCAGGTTAAACCAATATTAGTTGGTTATATTAGTGGTTTATTGGTTAGTTAGTTTTAAGTTAGGTTAAGTTGTGTTTAAAGGACATTTCCATCAAACCACAAAAACTGGGGATCTGGTTTCAGGTATATCACCTAAGCTCTGGTCCTAAGAAGAAGACAAAAATACAATTTTATGTAAAATAAATATCTGTAATTTTATATTTTTCATGAAATTTTTATTTGTGCTTTGAAAAGTGATGTATAGTGGCCACAGTACAGTGTACTATCTTATACAGTGGCTTTGTTTGTAACTTGTGCTGGCAAGATTAAAGGATTTAATCTTTTGTGACCAAATTTGAGCAAATGACTGTGTGATTCTGTTGTGATTATTAGAGCCAGATACACCAATATCACTCAGTTGTTAGTTCAGTGCATTGTAAAAATGTAATTATGTCTTGGTGTTTCCAAAAAATATTCTTGTATCTCTGCAGAACATGGTGATCACATTATTAACATAGGTGAAATTAACAACTTGTTTCTTCCTGCTCCTCAAGGAGGGATCTATCTCTACCTGTTTGACCACAGAGCATCCAACCTGGCCTGGCCTGAGTGGATGGGTGTGATCCATGGCTATGAGATTGAATTTGTCTTTGGGCTGCCACTCGAGAAAAGACTTAACTACACCACAGAGGAGGAGAAACTGAGCCGACGCATGATGAGATATTGGGCAAACTTTGCCCGAACTGGGTAAGAAGCACAGACTTACACTAATCTGCTGTTCACTAATTATTGGTAAGTTATAGCCCCTGTGGGCCAAGTTCCTTTCTGTGTGCTCTCACCCTGTCTTCGTGGATTCTCTCCAAGTAATTCCCTCCTGCCATCTATAAGGTCTGTAGGTGTGAATGTGAGCTTTCAGAGTGGTCTGTCTGTATATGTCAGCCCCACAACCCTTTTGAGGGAAGGCAATAAGGAAAAGAGATGGATGGCAGAGAGAATATACCTGTATGGCAGAGAAGACAGTTTAATCACTGTTTATTTTTGCTCTGCTACAGAATAGATAATATGATCAGCTAGAGAAAAGTCAAGTACTCTTATAGCCTAGTTAGCGTACAAAGCAAACTTCCATCAATGAAAATAACAATTGCTCATCTGGGTAGTTTTTTGTTGGTTCATTAAACATTCCTGACTTAAAGGAATATGTCTGTAAGGATTTGAAGGTACGTGGACCCAAGGCACTCAAGAAACACAAACTAAAGAACTTAACTCAGAGACTTTAATGAAACAAATGCACAAGCACCGAAACCAAGTAAACCAGAAAACACTCCAGAAGGAGGCCAGAAACACACACAGGAAAATAAATAATGAAGGCTAAATGCTACAGACTAAAATACATGGAATGGCTAACACAGAGGCACAGGTAATGATAAACAAAAAAATCACTCCAAAAAAGAAAGGCACACTAACCAATCAAAACCTGGCGATTAAACATCTAATGGGAATGATGTTCAAAAATAAAGACCAAGGAGAAAACACGCTATGAGAAAAGAAACGCAAAAACAGACTAAATACTGACTAAATAAATAATATAACTCTGGTGTGACACAGAAAATCAATAATAATTGTTAAACTAAAATGCTGAATAAACTAACTCAGAACAATCCACCTAAGGAGGAAAAAACAGAGACAGTCTATAGGCAGTCTAACAGGATACTTGAGGAAATGAGGAGACAGACGAGAGAATGATTAACACGGGAAGAAGAACCCAAAGATAAGTACACAGGGATAGACATTGACGGGAGACAAAACAGACGAAGTGAGTGTGTGTGGGTGTGCGAAATCGAACAGGGACGTAACAGGTTAGAACACGGGGAGGGGGCGTGACAGAAGGCGAAAAGAAGACAGATAAACCAAAACACACATCAACACAACAGGAGGGCAGTGCGATCAGGGCGCAATCGTGACAACGTCGTTATACATGTAAAATTTCTCCTCCAGTCTGGTTTCATTTCTTACCCGCTGTGAAGCTACAGTTTTTGCGTAGAGATACTGTTAAAACATTCTTCTTTTGATATCTTTTTCCTGTTAGAAATCCCAATGTGAACCATGATGGGCTGGTGGACAGCAGGAAGCGCTGGCCTCTGTTCACTGTTAGTGAGCAAAAACATGTGGGACTCAACACTGAACCACTAAAGATCCACAAAGGTCTGAGGAACCAGATGTGTGCTTTCTGGAACCGTTTTCTGCCACGTCTTCTCAATATCACTGGTAAAAACAACCTCCAAACACTCTTGCAATTAAACATATGGCACAGATGACATCAGTTATAGATCAGACAGCTTTTAGATACATCTTCTTCTCTATGTAATAATAGCTGCAGTGTCGCTGAGTACAGAACCCTCTGAAACATGTCTGTGTGCATTGAAGACATTCATTTAATACCAATAAAAAATCCCAGTCTGTGTAATAAAATGTTCACAAAGACCAATAAGGAAGTAGCAGTCCAATAATTTATACGTTTTTTACTACAACACAAATTTAAAAAGGTGGTGGTAATTCTTTTGAGTTATGTCTGTAAAGTTTCTCATTCAACCAGGTGAAGTAAAGTTGTCAGAAGGTTTAATCATGGCAAATGGACATCTTCCTTTAGGTAGAGACATTTAATTCTGCATCCACAGAACTTTAAAAATTTTGTTGCGTTATCTACAAATCATATATATATAGATATATATATATAGAGAGAGAGAGAGAAAGAAAGAGAGAGAGAGGGAGAGAGAGAGAGAGATAGATAGATAGATAGATAGATAGATATAGATATAGATAGAGATAGAGAGAGAGAGAGACACACACACACTCTCACTGGCCACTTTATTCCAAGGTGCTCTATTGGATTGAGATCTAGTGACTGTGGACGCAGTTCATGTTTAAGAATCCAGTCTGAGATGATTTGAGTTTTTTGACATAGTGCATTATCCTGCTGGAAGTAGCCTATGTGAATTGTAGCCTCAGTTTCCTGTTCTTAGCAGACAGGAGTGGCACCCGGTGTATTCTGCATACCTTGGTTGTAACAAGTGGTTATTTGAGTTACTGCTGCCTTTCTATCAGCTCGAACCACTCTGGCCATTCTCCTCTGACCTCTGGCATCAACAAGGCATTTTCACCTGAAATCAGCTTTGTTACCCATTCTGAAGCTTGGTTTGAACTGCAGCAGTTTATCTTGATTGTGTCAACATGCCTAAATACATTGAGCTGCCACCATGTTATTGGCTGATCAGTAATTTGCACCAATGAGCAGTTGGACAGGTGTGCCTAATAAAGTGGCCGGTGAGTGTTTTAGATATGTATATCTATATATATAGTCCCATCTGTTAACCATCTTTCCACTGCATTTCTGTATTTTCTGTCAGACAACATAGATGAGGCGGAGCGCCAGTGGAAAGTGGAGTTCCACCGCTGGTCCTCCTACATGATGCACTGGAAGAGCCAGTTTGACCATTACAGCAAGCAGGAGCGCTGCACTGACCTCTGAGAGATGAGAGAAGGACACGGATGGGGGAGGCAGCAAGTTATAGCCATAGCTCCTTAGTGAAGTCTAACTTCATTTTTTAGTTACATGTAAACACAGACACAGCTGTGGTCTTTATTTATTTATTTTATTTATGTTATTTATTTTTGTTGTTTTTCTGAATGTGTTTGGGTCTCAAGGAAATTGTAAATTGGCATCATATGATAAATGTAAAAGATGTGTCAGGTATGTAATGAGTATGAGTGTGTGTGTGGAAGCCCCTGGGTAGATTTGGTTCTCAACAAGCGCATGACATTTTACCACTACTGCTTTAGTTATCTTTGTGTTGATCTCATAAACTCTGCCATTGTTTTTTGAGAATGTTTTTTCCCCAACAGATCAGGGTTTTGTTTTTTGGACCCAATCACACTTAATGTCTGTTTTATGTTTCTGTTGAAACAGTTTACTCTTGTCAACAAGAAATTCTCCATTCTTCCACAGTATTGGGAAAAACTCATGTTTGTTTGATTTAATGTGTTTGAAAGTCAGATTCCATTTTGGCTGTGGAAAGTATGACATTCAGTCCCAACTATTGGTACCCAAATACCATTATCACCAGCCACTGAGTTTATTAGTTTAACAATCATAAAAATAAATTTGTTATTAGAATGGTTGCCAGTCTTTCAGTTTACACATTGAATAATAGACTAATCCCTTAAATTCATCCCAGTTTTACTCCTAAGTCATTATTAACTAATCATATCATAAGCTAGTGGCTAAGCTAGAGCCTAACCCTAAGCAAGACTGTACCAGGAGGGTGCGATTTGCTGTTTAAATGTGTGTGTCTCATCCACTGTGTTACTGCAGGCATTCTTCATCTCTCTGTTTTGTCATTTATCTTTTTTTTTCTTCTGTCTTCTTTCTGCCTGTTTTTCAATCTCACACATCACCTCTAATCTATTGTTATTCTACTTCTTCTCTAACCTCTAATACACAACACTTTCACTTTATCCACCATCTCCCCTGTTCTCCTGCTTTACCCCTATATCACCATCTCCCCTCTTTCTCCTGCTTTACCCCTATATCACTATTGTGTTTTCCCTCTTTGTATTTTTTACTCCACTATGGGTGTTCCCTTTATTTCTGTTTAACTATCTGTCTTCTCTACTCTTGTCCTTCAGTCCCTCTTCTCTTTTCGCATTATACATACCCCTTCATTTCTGTTTCCATCTTTTCTAACTTTTCTTTTGATACATTTGTTCTCTTTTCTCCTTTTACACCTATCAGCTGCATTACTTTTCCTCCATCCCTGTGTCCCTGCCCCCACTCTTGGCTCATTCTATCTTCCTGCTTTCTTGTTAGTCTAATTGAGAGAGATTAATTCACTCAGGAGGATAATACAACAGAATGCTGGGTCAGCTTTTGACCAGCCCAACAGGACACAATGGATGGAAAATGTAGGTGACAAATGCAGATACGAAGCAAGAAGAAAGTGAAGAATAGCAGAGAGAAGGATGAGGCAGAAGGAAACGTGGTGCTGGTATGGATGAGGCAAAAGGGAAGATAGTGATATGATGGAAAGATTAAAGAACAGTCAGAGAAACACATTATTACATAACTCTTGCCCCTAGAAAAAAAGACTTTGCATGTATTCAAATAGACAGGCTTTCTGTAACATTTGTTTTGATAATGTTATGCTTAAGTGCAAAATCTATAGATCACATTTGCAAACAACAGGTTAGCAAAATGCAGAAAAATACAATACTTGAATAGTGCCAAAAATTAAGCAGAACATTTAATGTCACACTCTTAATTTCTTCAGAGGCCCTCAGGCAACTAAGCAGCCTCTCATGTTATTGATGCCATGGGCTGGTCCATATACAGTGCACAAGGGTTATGTATTGGAGCAGGATATTTTACAAGTTATCTTGATCACATAATTCATTGTAAGATCAATATGTTGAGTATGTTGTTCAGTAACAAGGTTATATAAAATCATGTAAACACCAGTCTGTGTGAAATGGAATTTTGCATTTCTGAATGCAGCTTCAAAGGCCACGTCATGTGTCACCACACATATTAGCACAGACCATGCTGGCACAGTGCCCTTTAATGCAGTGTGAATCAACGTTGACCTGCATGTCATTAATTTGCTCCACTGAAATTGTAGACCAACCATACACCCTGACACTCATAGAGCAGTGTTCAAGGTGAAAGAATTAATAAAACAGGCATTAAACACCAAACATCAAAGAAAACACGTTTAATTATGACTGCTTGGCATTTGATATTCATGTGCCTCAGCTTGTGCAGCCAACTGCAGTTTATTTGTTAGTCTGGGTGTATATAAACTTTGCCCTGCACAGCGATAAATCTGCCTATGCATACATCAGTCAGAAAATGCAGAATGTCAGGGTAAGGATCTTCACTCCAGCCCTTCGAGATGGCCGCCCACACTTCTCACTCCATCGAGTAGTTATCATTTGTCCTATCTTTGTCTGCCACTATTAATCACTGTCTTTGTCTGCCACTATTAATCACACTGTGTGTGTGCGCGTGCGAGTTTATGTTTGTGTAGAATAATAATGATCAAGCTACTTGTTCATCAACCTCTTTGCTATTTTTATTTGGACACTGGTAGGGAACTGCATTAGCACTGTGATTGCTGTTCTGTTGAAGTAACTGTGTTGGCATGTAAAGCTCCTATTTATGGACTAAAGCAATGTAGTCTTTCTTTATAATGATTCAATAATATGATTAAAAGATTTAACCTGATGTTGAAAATACAAGTGAAGAACGCATGTGTGACTGGATGTGTAAGTGACAGCTCCTCCAACTTCTCTCATGCATTGTAGTGCTGCTTCAGTCCCATCCCCCTTTCTTGCCCTCTTGTCTGTCAAGTCCTTGTGCATGTCCAGCTGTCGTCTCTGCCTCCAGTGTATCTTACCTAGACTGTTATTTTCTGTAAAATTTGTACTTAAACAGAACTATTATCAAATTAATGAATATATCTCTAATGTTAGGTATGTTTGATGTTAGCAATAACGTGTGTGTGTGTCCATATATATATATATATATATATATATATCAGTAAATAAATATATTTGATATTTAATGTGATAAAACAGCAATGAAAATGGATAGAGGTTGGGTTTTAAAAGCAATATTATAAGAAATTAAAATGAATGCCATATATCTTTGTTCTGGTTTATTCTGTTTGTTTTACTTTGTTTTTGTCCTCCGCCTCACCATTGTTTGTTCCAGTCACTAGTACTGCAAGTTTTAAAGGCTTCTGTAGCTTCTCAGTATGTCTGTGTATCACGAATGCTGACTTTGTTAAGCTATAGCAACAGAAAATAAACACACCCTGCTACTTCTTTCTACCTCGGTTATTGAATCTTACACCATCAACTGTTTGATCCAGACCAATATACAACACTGAGAGGATTTGGATTCAAGATGTGTACCCTATCAATCAAGGTCTTACATTGCTGTCTGGTTCAGTTGTGACACTCACATGCCCATTTAATGCATTTTCAATGTACAGGTCAGAATGGGCACTCTAATCCTGCTGGACCCATGTAGTCCCATATGCAGCATGACAGATTTTAGGATGAACATGAATATCAGTGAGCCTTGAGTGGTCATGACCCTGTCACCAGTTCAATGGTCTGCTGTTTTAAAAGCCATCATAATGACATGATGTTATCCAGGTAATGTGTAGTGACTGATGTACCACTTAAGTACTAATTTTGATACGTACAAACTAAATGTTCCAAACGTTATTTCAAGTGGAGCGTGCATTACTGTACTCCCTGGGCATTAATTTTGTTCTGTCAGCTGTTAAGTGATATGCCTAGATTTTATTCACCATCCCTGTTACTGCTACATTGTAGAAAGTTTTTAAGTAAAAGTAATAAAATAGAAAAATTGACCTGACTTTACCACTCAATAAAATCCATTAATTTTGAAAAAAACAGTCATTATGAAAAATAGTATACAAAGAATATACACTAAAAAAATTATCCAAACACTTTGAAAAGACATCAGAAATCAAATGGTTAGTTCAGTTTGCTGAAATGACAATGACAAGAACTCAAAATGGTATCAGCATGTATAATATATTATTGGATTCAATATGTGAACTATTTTATCTCATGCAATTATTTTGGTAATCTTTGCTTATTCCTGTGTGTTGATTAAAAGTGTAGCACACATTCTGCAGCAGAACTG
>JAUMHJ010000010.1:14455659-14478902 GCA_032361105.1 Microctenopoma lineatum | reverse complement strand
CAATAGTCGAGTTTGGATATGACCATTGCCTGGACAAGGAGCTGTGTAGCCTGTTGGGTGAGAAACGGCCTAATTTTTCTGATGTTGTGGAGAGTAAATCTACAGGACCTGGAGGTCGCTGTAACATGACCTTTTAGGCTCAGCTTGTCGTCTATCCAAACTCCAAGGGTTTTGGCAGACTTTGTAGGTGTTAGGTTAAGTGAGCCAATTTGGATTGAGATGTTTGGCTGAGGGGAGTTGGGAGCTCCTCTCCTCCTCTGTCCACTTCACTGACATCATTGCATGTTAATAACTTTGTTTCTTCTCTCTCCTCTTGTTGTGATTTGTCCTCTCTCTCTCTCTCTCTTTCTCTCTCTCAGGTATCCTCGACCTTGAAGCTGTGATTGCTGGTCCACCCGGCCTGTCTGGTGCTTCGTCTGCTGCTCCTTGTTGTTAATTTACTTTACTTTACTTTACTTGGCAGACGCTTTTATCCAAAGCGACTTACAAGGAGAAGACACCAGGTTGTTATGATCTATGTTACCTGCTGTTCTTTTCTCTCTTCACTGTCCACTAACCCCAACCGGTCGAGACAGATGGCCGCCCACCCTGAGCCTGGTTCTGCTGGAGGTTTCTTCCTCTTATAGGGAGTTTTTCCTCTCCACTGTTGCTTCAATGCTTGTTCAAGTGGGACTGTTTTTCTCTGTATATATAGATATAATGTGTAAGGTCTCAAACCTTACACTGTAAAGTGCCTTGAGATAACTTTTGTTGTGAAATGGCACTATATAAATAAATTTGATTTGAATTGAATTGAATTAAATCAAGCATTACAGTGGTTATGTGATGTTAGGTAAGGCATTTATTTTGAAGGCAGCAACAGGAAGTTGCAGGGCTGAGTCTTCCAGTTGCAAAAGAAAAGAACATTCTTGTGCCTCAAATTCCTGAAGTTTCAGTCTTTTGTTCGTATATTTGGAGCAACGGTGAGTGGGTAATCTAAAAGGTTGGTTCAAACCTATAACCGCGAGCACACCGCGTGCAGTAAGGAATTAATGATATTTGACATACTCTTGTGGCTGTTTTTTCACCTTTTATTGGTAGAGTTAGAGCACGGAAGAGTGGAGCGCGGTGAAGCTCCTGATTTAAAAAAAAGATATCAAGGAGGAGCTGAACTATGTGGCAAGTCTCTGACAGCAGGAGCAGCAGAGCTGCGTTTCACGAGGAACCTGGTAGGTTTTCGTCAACTAGTTAAAGTTTGCTTTGATACATTGTATATCGTTATACATTTCCGCCAAATGTATAAAAGTATAAAGTTTATAGGTACTCACCGGCATTGTTTAATACTTCCCGGTTACACCCTAACACTCGGGAGTAGACTGTGGCGTTAAGTAAATTCCAGAAGATACGTATTTCTTTTTGCTTAATTCGACCACTTATGTATTTTGATGCTTCTGACATCAACATGTCCCAATCCCGAATGTCTGCCACCAACAACCCTATTGAAACACCGTAATTTTCAAACAGACTCATGAACGAATGGAGCGAAAAATAACTATAAACAGCAACAACATCTTATAATACATTTGTGCTTGCTTACACTTTAGTAACAAACATGACGTAACGGAGAACAAGTGCAGCTGCGCTATCAGTAAGGACGTAGCTGCAGATCGTTGATGTGAGCCTCAGATATCTGGCTGACACTCCAGTGAACGTCTGGATGGAAAGTGGGCTACAGACTTAAATCCAGACAGCCTCCAAAACATCACATTTTCTTTTAAGTTTTTCTGTGTGTCTTGAGTCATGTTACACTACAGGCTCCGGCCTGGACCTAAACTCAAATGTGATCTGCTGCTTCCATCCCTGTAGAGATGGAGGGAGAGAAGGAAAAACAACAGGAGGAGAAAGAGTGTAATGAGGCAGAAGATGACAGACAGAGTAATGATGATGCTGACAATGAAGATGAGGAAGATTTGGAGGAAGCAGCTCTGGTCTGGGAGGAAGGTTATGAGGACAATCTGGGCCTTCCCATTATGCACTGGGAGGCTTTGAACCTGCACATTGCTGAGCTGGAGAAGCAAGAGGAGCAAAAGAAAGCAAAGGTCAGAGGTCCCAACCCCAGAAAGGGGATGGTTAGATCTTGAGTGGAAACAGTCAAACTGTTTTATTTCCTCAGTAATTGAGTAATTAATCTGAGATCTGATTGGTTCACCTGTCCAATTCAGTTCATCTTTATTTATATAGTGCAAAGTCATAACAAAGGTCATTTCAGGGCACGTTACCTAGCAGGTTTATAACCTTGCAAAAATATACAGCAAGTGTATATATACAGAATAATGGAGAAAACCCAACAGTGGAAACGTCCTTTAACGCAAGAAACCTCTAGCAGAACCTGGCTCAGGGTTGGCTGACCATTCTCTGTAAATGCTAGAGATGGTTGTGCGTGACAATCTTAAACGATCAGCAGTTTTTTGAAATACTCAGACCAACCCTTCTGGCACCAGCAACCATGCCACGTTCAAAGTCACATAAATCACCTTTCTTTCCCATTCTGAAGCTCACTTTGAACTGCAGCATGGCCATTTCGGAAATGCCGAAATGCATTGAGTAGCCACCATGTGATTGGCTGATCATTAATTTGCGTCACCAAGCAGCAGGACAGGTATGCCTAATAAATTGGCCAGTGAGTGTATATACTTGCAGAGTCCTAAACCTTGCTATGTAGTGTGCCTTGAGATGACCTTTGTTATGATTTGGCACTATACAAATATAGATGAATTGAATAGAATTTTTGAAAGTTCCAGTTTCACTTTATTTCACAATACTTTCTGCTTTGTTTAAATAAATCCTGAACACAAAAATAGTGAAAAGGTGTTCAATGGTCTTACCTTAAACTTGAATTCAACCTTATTTGTATGGCACCAAATCACAACAAGAGTCATCTCAAGAGTGATTTGTATATCTTATGTGTGGTGTGGTTTCCAGAGTGGCGTTTCCCTTGAGCGAGGCAGACCACCTGTTTGCTGGACTGCGGAGAGAAAGAAGAGAGCAGGGAGCTGGGAGGATGGAAATGACATCTGCAGCAGTCACTTGATGGCACTCAGTTCCCGGTTAACACACATTAGTTACTGATGATTTGTCCAGGTTTAGCCATACCCACTGGCTGCTTTGAGATATTCTAAAATGTGTTCTTTGATCTCAGAATAAACAGACACACACAATACATAACCATATATGTCAATACAAATACATGTCAAATACATGTCAAACATGAAAATGTCCATGTCCTATCCATGTCTGGATATCTGACATGGATTATATTACTATGTCAGTGGCCTGTTGCAACATTAATGTCTACTTGTTGAAAGTACATATTTTTATATTATAATGGAGGATATTGACTTTAATAGTACAGTTTGCTTTGGAAAGTATTTGTACATCTTTGCTTTTGCACATGTAACATGTTGCAGTTTTGTTTTGGAATGGATAATGATTAAATTAAGAAGATTAGTATCCACGGGCTTGGCTATAGCTGTAGCCAGCCTAATTTGACTTGAGTGCATTGTAAACACTGCTAATGTTGAAAATATAAAAGATGTACAGAAGCCTATTATCAGCAATGCCAGTCCTGTTCTCCAATGCCATTAAAACGCATCAGCAGAAATGCAGATGTATTTTGAGAGTATTTGATTATGAGAGCCTTTACTTTACTTTACTTTACTGTGCTTGGCAGACGCTTTTATCCAAAGCGACTTACAAGGAGCTAGCGCTGGGTGTCTGGCTCAGGGACACACCTGGTAGGATATGGACTAGGACTGCATCCCAGTCTGACGCTTAACCCATTGAGCTACCTGGGTGCATACTAGAACATGCCTGTACTGAGTTAAAATTTTATATTAAACAAGAACAGTCTGGCAGTTACAGAAAGCTAATTTTTTTATTGAATTAGTCTTACTCTATAAGTTGTGTTGTGTACCTTAATCAACGGCCGGTGAGTTTGTCGTCATGCAAGTCTCCTGCAGTTAACATACCAGCAGCACTGTGTCAACTGTCAGCATTTTATGTATGAGAAATGGAAGGAAGAGCAAGTCCAGACTAGGGCTAGTTTCCTCTCCTCTGTCGCCTAGTGCTTGCTCAAGTGGGACTGTTCTACATTTATATTTTGTAAGGTCCTAAACCTGCTATGTAAAGTGCCCTAAAATGATCTTGGTTATGATTTGGCGTGGGTACAAATAAAGATTGATTGGTCTGGTACCAGCCTCAGTACACTGGACAAAAAAGTTGTGTAAAAGTTGTGGTGTTAATGTTGTAGTGATGGATATCCTACTAAGGGTTCTCGGGGATCCTGGAGCCTATCCCAGCTTGGGTGAGAGGCAGCAAACATTTAGTTTATATTGAAATTTAAAAAGACATGTTAGCAATTCAAAACCTGTACATTTATTCATCAGAAAACTTTCCATTTGCCTAAATCCAACAAATGATAGCTACAAATGATACCTGTTGATAAAAGCTGGGTGGATCACAGCCTTTCACTTCTGATTGTGATCCAAGTCTGTACAAACTTACAAGAGAATCATTTATATATTGTCTTACTGACCTGTTGCCAATTACCTGAATCAGTAGTCAAGTGTAATTGTTTGTATTAATCTATTTTTCTATTACAGACTTTTATATCTTTCCAATCTGTACGAGTGTTTTGCTGGCATCATATTTAAAATAGGCATATGTTTTTCAAATTTACAATTTTCAACCTTTGTGTAATCTTAAGTCTGCAGACACAGATGAATCTTCAGCTCTGTTTCATCAACAACAGTGAGAGTGAGGAAGATGAGAAGAAAGAAGAGATCAACAAGAAGGAAAGCTCTAGCACCTGGGTAACTACTGTTACATCATGACACTAGAATATACAGTTTAGATTAAGCTAGCTGATGCTGGTTTATCTCTGTGTTGTAACTGGGTGAGTGCAGAAGCAAGAATTGATAGAACATAAAGAATAGTGTAAGAAATATCAACATATACAGGCTTCTCTTTACTTTGTGTGTCCCTACTGTTAAAGAGAGGGGCTGTTCAGGTTCACAAGAATTCTGAGCCTGCTGCAAAATCAGAAAAACTGAAGACTGGACGTTTGAGGAATACTCTGAGAAATCTACGAGACAGATTGAGAACAGACCAGAAAACACTGGTGAGGTTCATTTTATAAGGTAGAGCCCAACATGTCATCATCATTGTAGTGATTTTTTTTAGCCTTTTGCTCCAGTTTTATCACAGCTATCTATCTCTCTCTGTCTCTTCCCAGAATGAGAAGAAGAGTGATCCTGTAGTCCAGAGGAGACATCAGCGTAGTGATTTACAAAGCTCCGGTATCAAGGAATTAAATGCTCTTTGTACATCTCTCAGCCAAAAAATACAAGGTACTCACGTACACACATTGTAATTGCTCTGAACTGTAACTAATCCAAAAAATGGTTCCTTGTAAGACCACATGTGTTATTGTATGTGAAGTGTTGCAATTCACTTAAAGCTGCATTTTTAACATTTAATCTTTTGTCTGTGTATCAGACCTGAGTTCAGAGCTAGTGGGTCGCCTCCAGGTCCGGGATCAGCTGAGGACAGAACAGGATGCCATGCTGCTAGAGGTTCAGGATCTGACATCATTGTGAATCTTCAAAAGAGACAGGAGAAGATATACACAGTCACATTGTGAATCGGATATGTACAAGTGGCCTCCAGCCAACTTCTGTGAACGTCCTGAAAGGACTTGGACTTTAAGTTGCACAAATGTTTATACCAGCCAGGTGACAGAACCACTGAAAATCCACTTGTTACAGTACAAACGGTACAGTAAACTGAGCGAGCCACTGCCTGTTCTTGTGTCCAGCTACAGTGGCCTTATATGAGCTGCAATCACTATTGCAATCACACTGCAACCACCTGCTACTTGTCTGTGGGTCTTTCTACTTTCAGTTTTGTTAAGTACAAGTTTTGTTGCATTTGGTTGAATGTGAGCAGAGAGTATAGCTGTGTACACCTTAGGAACTATCTTGCTACTTCCATCTATAAACACCAACGATGCCGTTTCATTGGGCTGCACTGTACATGCAATAACACTGCATCCACCATGTTGGGCACATGATGCAGTGTATTTTGAGTGTATTATGTTCTTTTCAAATATTTTTTTGTATTCATGCATGTCTTTGTCATAATTTTATGGAAAAACTAGTAAAAAAGTAAATGTGTTTCGATTACTGATGCAGTTATCTTTTATTTGTGAATTAGTACTGTATTTCAAAGTGATTTTTTTTCTAACATGCTAACACCTCTGCTTTTTTTATTATAATGTGTCTGGATTACTGTAGTATAGGAGTCTACCTACTCTTGTCTCATATACATACAAAGTGGGGCAAATAAGTATCTGGCAGCCACCAATTGTAGACCATATGTACACTTCAACTATATAAGAATCCACTTTATTGATATATTTTTACAACGAAATTTGTTATCTGCATTTGACCCATCCCCTTGGCCACTGGCAGCGCTCACAGACACACCTGGTAAAGGGATGGGTGGCTCAGCTGGGAATCGATCCCGAGTTTCATGTTTCCTAGCCCTCTGCCTTAACCACTCTGCTACCAGTCCACTGTTAATAAGTGGTTCACCTCATTACTTTGTAATGTAATGTTACTATTATTTTGTAGAATGTACCTCTAGTGGGTAGGCTAAAGTAACTGAAAGACCCACGGGTTAATTGAAACCAAGACACTCAGAGTCCCAAGAAAAGCAGGGCTTATTAAATGTTGCTTAATATTGTGATCTGGATTTTCTGTATGCATATGCAGGTTGAGAACAAAGCATTTGGCTTTAGCAGCTGAAGAACGCTCTGCAAACAGTTGTCCACATGAAAGGACTGCTCAATGGACTAGGGACAAGTAAAGTAAATAAAAGAACTGTTTCCCGTGAAACCTGTGAATCTTTCATCTATTACTATAGATTGATTGCATGTTGTGGTGTTAATGTTGGTGATGGTGACATGATTTTTCTACATTTGATAACAGACTGTGCCTTTAATCAAACTAATGAGTTGATGATTGTAATTCATACACATTTTGTCTTTTTTTCATTAAAGCTGACAGTTAACATGTCCTGACTTGTAATTTGAAAATGTCTGTCTACTAAGGATGCATAAAATAATATATAAAACATTATGTTGGATGAGCCTCAACATTAAAAGTGCAGAGATTGACTGGTAACTACATGTTTATGTAGTGCTACATAGCTGGAGACCAGTCAGTGCCAGGTGTAAGCCTTTTTTCATCATACCATGGCTGGATGAATAATTTTTATTCATGTTTCAAATCAAAGTAAAATTACAACATGAAATCTAAGTCTTTTGAATATATCATGATGATTTTTGTGGCTCATTTTCTATTTTTTTTATTGTCTATAATTGTCAACGCAAGTAACTAGAATGCTACTGGGCACACCCTTGTAATCTCTTTCCTGGTTCTTTAACATCACTTTTAAAATATAAGACTAAATACATGGATATAATTATATTTAAAATAATGGTAAATTAAATGAAAATAATCCAAATATAAATCCAAGTATACCATCTACTCTCAAGGCAGTTGAGGCACCATAACTAAACTGGAGAGTTTATTATTGATGGTCATAGAATACAGAGACTGAGAAAACAGTAGCTTATGAATTTCCCCAAAGGTGCACAAATGTAAATGCATTGCAGCTGGTGACGAGAAAGGGATAATCACACACAGATACAAAGGTGAAGCAGGAAAAAAGAATTGGATGACACACTGTGAGGGTCATAGGGAGGGACAGAATTACCATAGAAACTGGTTGAATTGTTCGGAGAAGCAGCAAAAAAGGGTTGAAAGCTGAAATGGTGAAACTGCCAAGGTCACTGATCCAAACACAGATCACTGATTACAGCTTATGTTTACTGAGTGTTTGTAGCTGCTGCCATATAGCCACACTGCAGTCGAAGCCTTTTAGAAGTTTTCTTGCTTTTTCTTATAGTTATTCTGACAGTGGACAGAACAGGAACTATATGGAGTAAAAGTCATCACTGGCACAGGTAAGCTCTTTGTTTAACAGCAGATTGCAGTGATGCAGGTATTTCCATTCAGTTTCCTTTACACAAAAGCTTGTGTAACCAGCTTACAACCAATTTCAGCTCTGAAGACCAAGTAAAGACTGATAATTATTTTTAGTCCAGACGGTTTGCCCATTCAACAAAATAATTGTTATTCTAGAATTGAAGCTAGAATAGTAGCGAAATTTAAACTTACACTAGAACAGTTCTTGCAGAGACTGAATATAAATTCAGAGGCAGCTTATGTTTCTCATAAGCTATTCACTACTCCTGGAAAAACAAACACTGATTCGACCTCAGTACAGCCCATAAAAAATATAATTGTAAAAAAAGATTTCTGTGATCTGTTTTAAAATATCTTCAAATCAGTTTAACAAACATCATGTCCTACAACTCTCATAATTGCTTTAATTTATAAGGTATTCATTTCTTAGATGTGAAGATGGATTGGACATAATTAAAAGCTGAAGTTTTACTTCTCTAATGAACTTTCACCATTTCAGTTGTGAAAAGATTTTCAAATTGACAAGCAGAGTTAAAAAATATTGTCCCTTCGTATCCTTGTAAACTGTTAATATTAAGTCAATCTTCATCGGTTTCTTCACAAACAACACCCCAAATTATTTGTCAGTTTTAGCTCCATAGTAATACATGATTTATAGTCTACTTCACATTTGTGTTGACCGTCTTTGAAGGTGTTTTCACCAATTTTTCAGCAAACTGTTTGACTGTGATGTAAGACCTCTGTACATATGTTTTCATCACCACCAGCCAGCTGTTTCTTTCCATTTCTGTCATTATCAAGTCTGCCCTCATTTTGTTATTCAGAGCATGAACAGTAGACAGCTAGTAATATCCTGTTTTCTTAAATGTCATATATATAAAAACATGTAAAACATGTTTGACACCCAGGTGTCTCCTGGAGAAAGCTTATATACACGCAGTACAGTTGAAACTGGATCTTTAATGTTTTTTGCATGAGTATATGGAAAGATATCACAGAGATAGCAGTGATAAGATTTTTACACTGGTAGCCTATGGTTTGTGCACATGCCCTGTCACCAGGTGTCTGGTTTGAGTCCAACTACAGGCCTATGCTAAATGTCACATCCTCTCCTCATGTTTCTTCTCTGCCTCTTTATTGTACAACAGTCAAATAAAGGCTGTACAGTCATTTAACATAAGCTGCTTGAGTTTTATGATTTACCACAGTTAAATATTACACAAAAAAATAATTGATGCAGACTTTACATTCATTGTGTTAGGTTACACTAACCTTTACTTTACTTTACTTTACTTTACTTGGCAGACGCTTTTATCCAAAGCGACTTACAAGGAGACCTATATGAATCAGGTAGTTCTTTGAGTATTAAAATAATTTTAAAATGATTTATAAATGCAAATTGTAGGGTTGCAGGGTTGACTTACTTGTCACAGTATAACATGTAATGGTAGTTGGTGACAAATTACCTTTATGTACTTGGACTCTATAAGTGCAGGTATAGCCTATAAATAGCTCACTTAACACTTACACAAACACACAGTTGCTCCTACCTCTGTGGTGAGCCTAATATGCAGTGGTTTAGCTGCTGAGCTTTTCAACTGAAGGCTAGAGCACTGTGTGAGTTAACCTTAGCTGGTCTATATAACATAATATATATTATTGTAACTGTAACAATAGTGATGAATTGCAGTTAGTCAATGATATAGGAGCAATAGCAATATACCAAGAAATAGAGAGACTGGGGTAAGTGTGCTTACTTATTGCTGAGGTAATGGGGTGAGAAGAGTCTGAATCAGCAGCATACCCTTGTACAAAGGAAGGCAAACAAGCACTAAGAATTAGCTGTATTCAACAGGAGGTCAAACAGATTGTGCAAATGCTCTAGTCAATAATCAAAGAATAGGGTAGACGGAATGGTGGAAAGCACTGCCTTTTACCATTCCTCTTCCTCAGAATGAGCCAAGAAACAAATGCAGAGTTCTTTAAGACAGTGAGACAGCACGTTGGTAGGTATAATTTATGTGTCTAACATTAGCTTCTTTTCCTGAACCAAATTTGTCTCTTTATCTCTAGGTAAACACCCACTCATGGATCTGAAATCATCTGAAAATCTACTGTACAGGATAAAATCAGATTAACATTACAGAGTATGAGGATGACAGAAAAGAAGTCTGACAGAATCTCAAATGCACAAGCCGCAGACATGTTCAAGCTTCTTACATGAAAATTATTTAATTCCTCATAATGTCATCCAGTGATGAAGTTCCCCTCAACATCAGTGTCCCAGGACACGAAGAATTCCATATTTCCTACTCCCTTTCCTCATCTCACTCTACCGCACCACCATCTCCATCTTGCAGCATAGATGAGTCCTACAAGTACATCTTCTTACCCATATGTTACTCTTTCACATTCATCTTCAGCATCTCCCTTAACTCTGTTGTCATTTACCGTTCCTTTCGCCGGACCAAGCACTGGAATGCCTCTCTGATTTATATGGTCAACCTGGCCTCTACAGACTTTATGTATGGTTTATCACTTCCGTTCCTTGTGGCTAGTTACATTATGCGCGACTCCTGGGTCTTCGGAGACTTCATGTGCCGCTTGGTCCGTTTTCTATTCTACTTTAACCTTTACTGCTCTATCTTCTTCCTCACTTGCATCTCTGTCCACAGATACCTTGGTATCTGCCATCCAATGAAAGTAATCACATTGGAGACCAAGAAGGTTGTCAAATGCACTTGTGTCCTTGTTTGGATTGTAGTTTTTGCTTTGACCTGCCCAATCTTTCGGTTTGCACAGACTGGTCATGTAACAAGACTGGCAGGGCTTGGCAATTTAAGCAGTGTTGAGACTCCAAGCTATGAGATATCACTGACCGATGGCACTGCCAGCTATGGTAACTTGGGAGGGGTCATTGAAGAGTACCAGAACTGTTGGGATGATGCCATTGATAAGGAGTTTACTGATTATGTACCCTATGGCATCATACTCCATTTGCTTGGTTTTTTTGTGCCTTTTTCTGTAATTGCATGGTGTTACTCTCATGTTGTTCTGACCATATTTAGGACTCTGCATAGTCTGCCCTCATCCTGCAAAAGTCGTAAAGAGGGAAGACATGATGGAATAGACAAAAAAGACAAGATTAGCACTGCAATACTTGCAAAAGGAAGAAGAGGAAGCACTGGACTGTTAAGAGTAGTTGGAGGGGATGAAGGGATTTCCATTTTCCTTGGTGCCCACTCACCGTATGCCAATCGCAGGCGTAAATCTATCAAGACTATTATCACCATCACCCTCCTTTTTGCTCTGTGTTTCTTTCCCTTTCATGTAACTAGAACCATTTTCCTTGTGCTGAAAGTAACTAAGAAAGTCCCTTGTCAAACCATGACCATGGTCTCAATGTGTTATAAGATCACAAGGCCTTTGGCATCATTTAATGCCTGGCTCAACGCTCTTCTTTATTTTCTGACTAAAGACAAGGGGGGAGCTCACTGCTGCCAGGCAGTTAACACCAACAGCCAACAACATGGTGGACTTTTATTGCCACTGAGGGTGATGAGAAAAGGAGAAGATGTTGAGAAAGCAGGGATGGTAGAAAGAATTGACAACAAAGAAAATAAAGCATTTCACAACAGTCCTTACATGACGAGAGCACAGGTCAGATATATAGTAGAATGATTGTTGATATGAGTAAGAGAGAGAATAAAGATTATGATAATTTAGATGCACCAAAGATGGTCTTTTATTAGAAAACAAACTATAATTTTATATATAATCTGAGCAAGCTTAATGGGGGTTTTATAATAAATGTTTTGGACTGAATTGTTGGTCTGCTAGAAGTAATGTAATGAAAGCTAACTAGTCAATAAATACAACATGTATCCAAATGTGACTTCTCCTCATAGCATAATGTTATTTTGTTGCATGATATATTAATAATGAATATAGAATTCAGAATAATAGTCAATTTTATTGCCAGGTCAGGTTTTCACATATACACTGAACAAAAATATAAATGCAACACCAAAGGGGGGAACAGAAAACCCCTTTGGTCAGTATCTGGTGTGGCCACCATTTGCCTCACGCTGGGCAACAAATCTCCATCGCATAGAGTTGATCAGGTTGTTGACTGTGGCCGGTGGAATGTTGGTCCACTTCTCTTCAATAGCTGTGCGAAGTTGCTGAATATTGGCAGGAATTGGAACACGCGGTCGTATACGCCGATCCAGAGCATTCCAAACATGCTCAATGGGTCACATGTCTGGTGAATATGTTGGCCACGCAAGAACTGGGATGTTTTGAGCTTCCGGGAATTGTGTACAAATGCTTGCAATATGGGGTTATGCGTTATCATGCTGCAACATGAAGTGATGGTCGTGGATGAATGGCACAACAATGGGCCTCTGGATCTCGTCACGGTACCTCTGTGCATTCAAAATGCCATCAATAAAATGCACCTGTGTTGTCCATAACATACGCCTGCCCATACCAGAACCCCACTGCCACCATGGGCCACTGGATTCACAACGTTGACATCAGCAAACCGCTCACAAACACAACGCCACACATGCTGTCTGCCATCTGCCCTAAACAGTGAGAATTAGGACTCATCTGTGAACAGAACGCCTCTCCAACGTGCCAAACGCCATCAAATGTGAGTGTTTTCCCACTCAAGTCAGTTATGACGACGAACTGCAGTCAGTTCCAGACCCAGATGAAGACGACAAGCATACAGATGAGCTTCCCTGAGACTGTTTGACAGTTTGTGCATAAATTATTTGGTTATGCAAACCGAATTTTGCTGCAGCTGTCCGGGTGGCTGGTCTCAGGTGATCCTGGAGGTGACAGCTTATGGTAGAGAAATGAACATTAACTTCACAGGCAACATCTCTAGTAGACATTCCTGCAGTCAACATGGACCAAATGCACGCTCCCTCAAAGGTTGTGGCATTGTGCTGTTTAATCAAACTGCACATTTCATGTTGGCCTTTTATTGTCTAAGGCACACCTGTGCAATATTCATGCTGTCTAATCAGCACCTTGACATGCCACACCTGTGAGGTGGGATGGATTATCTGGCAAAGAAGAAGTGCTCGCTAACACACATGTAGGCAGATTTGAGAACAATATTTGAGAGTGTGTATGTAGTAAAATTTTCAGATGTTTGAGTTCAGCTCATAGAAAATGGGAGCAAAAACAAAAAGTGTTGCATTTATATTTGTTCAGTGTAATAAATGTTCAGTGTAATAATTCATCATGTCTTGCTCAGTGGTTATTTAGAACTGACAGTCATAAGGACAGTCATAAGGAGACTGTCAGTTCTAAAATAGAAGAAGAAGAAGAAGAAGAATTTTTATTGTCATTGATTACATTTTGGTTACTACAAAATCTGTCTTCTGCATTTCACCCATGCCCCCTTGGGGGAGCAGTGGGCAGCCACAGGGGGCGCCCAGTGAGCTAGTGCTGAATGTCTCGCTCAGTGAGGTCAACATACTTTCCACTATATGTAATGTTAACTAATCATGTTCACAGTTTTCTGAATATATTAAACTTTTCTACAGGCAACCTGAAAGCCTTGAAATTTGGTATATGTATAAATCCTGCTTGAAAATGCAACTGAGACTCTTGATAGAGCAATCTAATATTAATCGTCATTGCTCAAACAATGTGCTATAAAGATTAAATTAAGTGATAAAACGATTTATTGTGACATTCTTTTACTTACTACAGTTATACATACAGTTTAATACAGTACATAGACATTCATACATGCAGGTGTCTGTGATACATTAGGTTTTAAAGAAAGTTTTTTAACACCTGTTTGCTCAGCTAGGTATACCTGATTGTGCATGGTGTGTTAACACACCTGCAATATCTTAGTTTATGGTTCTTTTGTTTTTCTTCAAAGATTCAAACAGGAGTCAGACCACAAGCCAGTGCCTGGCCAGGTCCGGGCCTCTAAAGACTGAAGTTTTGGGGTAATACATGAACTCTTATGCAGCACATTATACCTTGTGCTTGCATTCCTAAGACCTCCTCGTATACCTCTAGTCTGTGATATCTAGAAATACATACATGTAACCATTTCCTTTGTCCCACTTGGCATTCTCACTGGAGTATCCAGTGTGTTATTGCATAAGCCAATAATAAAATTTATAAGAGGCCTTATGGATGTCAGGGAAAGCTTCACATACACTTGCTTTGGGGTGCTGTGGATGGGGTCTCATAAAATAACATTACATAACAAAGTAATGGTATAGAATGGTAACTACAAGAATTAATGGTAACTGCAAGAACTACAAGAATTAAATACAACAGACACTTGGGATTGCTGTTTGGTTTCTCCTTTGTACAGAATGAAATGTCAAGGAACTAAACCATGACAGGTTGCCACCGAAAAAACTTTTTTTTTAGGAGAACCATGACCTTAATGAGTGAGAATCTGGTAAGACAATTAACATTACAGTTAACATTACATATAGTGGAAAGTATGCTGACCTCTTTTACTTTATTGGTGGATTTCTGCCTTTCTTCATGAAATTTACCTATGTTAGAATCTTCACACACATTGAAATCTGTTGTTTTCCCATATTTAGTACTCACTCATTAGGGTCATGGTTCTCCTCAAAAAAGGTTGTTCGGTGGCAACCTGTCATGGTTTAGTTCCTTGACATTAAATACATTACAATATTTATGGAGCTGCCAAGGGGGAGGGTATCATTGAGGGTATATAGGCAACATAACCTGCATGTCTTTGTACTACTCTTCTTTTTTCAGCTGCTCCCTTTAGGGCTGGCCACAGCAGATCATTGAACTTCCTGCTCTGAGGTCTTCCTCTCTTTTTCCTGCTTGGCAGCTCCATAAATATTTATAAATGTATTTATTTATGTTTTGTTTTTGTTTCAATATAATTAAAACCTAATATATACAATATTTCTTTATACATACATACATCTGCCTGTGGGACAGATGGGATGTTTATTTTATTTTATTTTTTTTAATCACACATTAAAATCTGGGCAGAAGCATTGAGTATGAATAAAAATGACGAATGCTCATGGAAAATTGCAATTTGCTATTTATTTAAGTTTCACTGGACAAGAAGTCATAAATATCTGCGCGAATCTCCTGCAGGGGGAGACACTGCCCTCTTCTCTTTGACCGGTTAGAAATTCAAAACAAAACCGCCTTGAATAATGTCCCGTCCTGCACCGCGGCCTCAAAAAGCCTCTGTCGGTAATTTTAATTTAACATAAAAAATAAATAAAAATCACATGAGCGTAATTATTCTAAACTAACAACAACGAATGATTGTATTGGTCGAAAGGCACATTTTGATATAGCTAGAATATTCCTGGCTGCCTATTTCAATTTCTATTTATTTTTTTTGAGTGTGTGTGTGTGAGAGACGGGTGCGTGGGGAGCAGAGGAGCAGAGCCGTTGGCGCCACTTTCAAATCCTCCACAGACAGAATGAGAGTCCGGCTTCAAATACATTGACACACCAATTCATTTCTCCTTTTCATCATTTCTGTAAGACGAGGAATATCTCAACGTCATCTGTTGCAAAGGGTTTTTTTATTATCTCGGAAGGTAAGCGATTTGTTAAATATTTATAACATTTGTCCCGTAAGCGCAGTGCTTGGTTTTTACTGTTTTAATGTATAATTATTATTAAGTAATTGACTCTTGACTTTATTACCAAGACAAACACGTAACTATCGGCTAGTGAGTGGACTTGGTATTATGGTAGAAAACGTGGTGTAACCTGTTCAGTGACTAGAAGGATCTGGTGTTTGAAACAAAGCCTGTTACACAAACAAAGCTTTGAATTAACTACATCAAACAGCTGCTGCCTTCACGTCCGCGCAGGTCCGTTGAAAAAAAATGTTGGGCTGTTTCTCTGTACTCATTAGGTTAAGGTTAATGTTCATAAAATTGTGTAATATTTCTCTAACTTTGAGGGTTTAGGGAGATAAGTGAGTAATTTAACGCTAAGGAAGCGGACACTCCCCCAGTTACAGCCCCCTCACAAAAGAACCCAGCCCACTTTGATCGGTCACTCCTGATAAAATACACATCGAAATTAGATAACGTTACGACTGTAACGCACGTAACAGAAACAGCTAGCAAGAAGTCGTTTCTTCTAGCATCTTAAATTCGACGCAAATTTAGGTTAATCAACTTAAAATCTGCAAATCTGGGCTCCGACGAATCGGTTTGCGAGCAAGATCCATAAACTCAGCATTTCATGCAGCTCGCTACAGTCTGCAATCTTGAAAGTGCTGCTGAACAGGCAGTCAATGTTAACTTACACGTTGTCGTCACCCACTTTATAATTTTTTCTTAGAGTTTGTATCAATTGTTTTAATTTTACAGTCAATGTGGCACAAAAAATGGTCTCCGTAATAATAAATTCTTTTAGAAACTGTTTAAAAAAAGAATTAGCTTTTCATGGCATGACAACACGCTACAATGTCTAGTCCGACTTATAAGAGACTGACTTCGTGGGTTTTGTAGTAAAGCATAAACCATTTTTAACTTCCTGTCTGTTTAATAACAAGTTTTAAGATTTTTCAGCTTTATATTTTGAATACTGAATCAGGTGCTACCCAAAATGACAAACCATAGGCTGATGTCTGAGCATTACTCATAAAAGGAGAACTAAACATTTGAGATGCAGTAAAAAGCACATTTTTGGAAAATAACAGATCATTGTTGTATGACATTCATAATTTATCATAAGCTGACAAACAGCATGCTTTAACATCATTAATAAATAAAGGATTCTTCCAGTTTACAAACAACTGTCTGCAATGAATATGCAGCTAGAAATAAAATTAATTGTTACAGGAACATGAACCCAAAATCTAAATTTAGATTTATCAGTAGCAATTTTTAACTTTAATGTGTTGTTTATCCATTTACAGATGTAAGCTCAGGAAATCTGCTAAGTAGAACTGAAACAATTTGCGAAGGCCCTGATTTTTGAAGAATTTCTTAGTTTGTTTAGTTTATTTTTTTTTCCACTTGAAAAACAAACTTAATTTTATATCTCTATCAATTGTTTACATTAAAGGTAATGGTGAAACACTTTTTATAGAAATAGATACACAATAACATTTTAAAGCAAAGCAGGCAAGTTAAAATTCATGTGACTTTTATGGTCAGAATTTAGGCTGTGCAAAAACATTTTTAACTTCCGCGCAACATTTTTAGAATAAGAACAATAAGTCAGTTTTAATGGTTTTGGTGCCATGGATTATTTACACCCTGATTGTTATACACACATATATTAAGTAAATAAATTCTTAGTGACAGGAAGAATATGCAAAACTCCTAGGCCTGACCTCTTTAAGGAAATGTGGCAGAGTGAAGCCATTTTATCTGGTTATTTTTGTAAAGCCAGAATTCAACTAGCAAACAGAGAGCAGAGACTGGGAATTTTTTGTGCGCCGTTTTCTTTTTCTCTGTGCATATGCGCATAACAGAAAGGGGCTGGGCAGGGCCTTGGTTTCCTCCTGGTAAAGCAGTGTAGTTTCAGAGCAGCACTTTCAGCATTCTGAGGGCCAGCCTCCTTACCGCCAACTCCCATTTCATTACCACATTACACGAGAAAATACAGTGGAGTCAGACAAACACCAAACATAGACATCAGTGTAATTACCAACATATTTCTGAATTAATGCCCTTCAATTCTGTCTCGATTCAACTCTTTCCCTCTGTCTTTTTATACAAAAGTTTGCCTACGGCACTGACTTCCTTTCTGTCTTTCCTGTGGTTTATGTTTTTTTTTTGCAACTTTACCCTGTAAAGCACATTTCTTCAACTGGGTGTGTAAAAGCATAGTGAGATTCCTCTCAGAGCCACACTTTCTTCTTTTTATTTCCCTCCCTCTCTTCCCTCTGTGTCTCCTCCGCCTTTTCTTTCAGTCTGACAGCCCAACAGCTTGGCAGGCTTACAGCTCAGTGCTCTGCGTGCCACAGCGACCCCATTACCTTCCACAAATTAATTTTTTTACTTACTAACAGTAAGTCTGACAGACTCCTTCTTTCACACCTGTCTCACACACAGCCTTAGGGAAGGCCTAATTTTTTTTCAGATTTTTTGGCCCCCCTTAAAATGTTGATTTGTATTGTAGAAAGTGATGACTGGGGAAAAAGGCTGCAGCCCTGTAGGTTCTTATGCCTACTGAGCCTCCTCACTGTCTCAGTGTGCGTAGCTGGGGCTCCAGCGAAGCAGCAAGCAGCACTGAGGAGGACTGGGACACACACACTCACATAGCTAGGAAGTGAAGATGTCAAGGGCCAGGAAGGAAGGATGAGAGGGCACACTGAGGTTTGGGGGGGCAATTTTTGGGACTGGGACCAGAACCCCCTTATCCCACTGACACCCCCTCTCTTACTAGGAACAGAAGCAGGACCACCCCAGAAACCCATAACAGGCCATTTTTTTGCTCTCTCCCTGTCACTATAACAGTATAGGTATATTCCCATTGATATGTGTTTGTATGGTGTGGGTGTATGTGCTGTAGTAACGTTTTTAGGCCTGCCGTTTTTTCTGTCATTTATATTTTTTATTTAAATATCTTTGTAAACCTGTAGCCTAAATGTCAATTATATATGTCGGTGCATATGTGAGTGTGAGTGTTGTTCAGATTTTTTGTGATTGAGTTTTAGTATTTGTGTGTATTAGTTACAACTGTGTTTGGTTTATGATGCTGGCCATTTAATAAGAGCATTCTCACAAACTGGGGAGGGAGAAGGTGAGGGGAACTTGGATTCAGATAACTACCAGTACATTAGTTAGTAGTTAAGGTTAGTTAATCTATTTATCATTGGTCTCAGTAGCAGATGGTAAGTGAATCTTCTTTTTTTCTGTGAAGTGTTTTAAAAGGTCTCCGTTGTTATGGAGGGAAAGCAGCAGGCCACAGAAAGGAGCTTTATTCAGCTCTGCGTTATTTCTCTTTTTTTCTTTTCCCTCCGCCAGTTTTACTTGTGCCTTTTTTTTGCTTCTCTCTCTCACCCCCTCTGTCTACCTTACTCTCCCTTTTATTTTGTCTTCTTTGAATGAAGTTGGAAGTTTGAATCTAAATTTAACACTTCTCTGTTGTTAATTAGCTGATTCTGATTGCTGCGCTCCCTGCTGACTTCTTGTTTTGAATCTAACCATCTCAGCCGAGCATTTTCAGATTGACTCTGTCATGAGGCATCATGGTAGCAGTCCAGAGGTCTAAAATGAGTTGAACAGCTTTTTCCACCTTATTGAGTTCAGTTCAAATGTTGGCCTTGATTTATAATCAGATTTTTAAGTGTTTTTTATTTCTATATTTTCTTTGTGCTATTTAATGTATATGAGAATTTTTAAGTATTTGATCCAACTGTTCTAAAAACAAGTCATTCAATTGGTTAGTCAATCGTAGAAAATTGATCAGAAACTAAAATTAATTAAAACCATTTTTAGAAAATTTGTCCTAGCTCCAATTAAACGATTTGCTGCTTTTCACTGTCCCTCTGTCACTGTTTCTTTGAGTTGTGAAGACACAACAGGCAGTTGTGAGTGATAGCATTGACATTTGAGAAAACCAAACGATTTATTAAAAAACTAAATAGTATTTTTAGCTGTATATATTAACTGTGTTATAACTAAATCATATTGCAATTTAAAACGGATAATTTTTACACAAACCCAGACAGACTTTGGATACAGGATATTCTGAATTTTAAAGGTGCAGGTTTAAAGAGGAAATAGGTATATATGTATGCAAAGAGGAATCTTTGCATACACATGTACCATGTGCTGGAGCTCATTCCACTCATTTAGCTACTTTAATGATGTAATTTGCTCTGTGCTCTGACACTTTCTGTTATAACTTTCTTCAACTTGTTTGTGGTAACTACAGGGGAAAAGCTCTATTGCACTCAAAGGACTGGTTGCCTGGGCTGCTTTTCTTTGGTTATGTGGCATTAATATGGCTGCTGATGGAATCATTAGCTTCATAACTAACAGCATTTGTAAAATCTGTTCAATGGCTTGTCTTGTCTTGTTTATTTAATGTACATTGATCCATTGTGAGGTGTTGCTTTCTGTTTCACATGCATGTAAATTAATCTTTGATCAGACTAAACAAGCCATTTAAATACCTAGTCTTGGCAGACTTTTTGAAACTTAACTAAAGGCTTTAATATGTGGATTAGTCATAATATTTTTCAGAATAAAATATCAGATGGTTTATTTGAATATCAGATGGTTTATTTGGATTCAGCTGTTTTGTGTCCATTAAATAAATATTACCTTCATAAAAATAACTGGATGAATCCCAGGAGCAGGTACATTTGGATTAGCTATTATTGTGATTAGACAAAAAAATCATCATTCATTTAATTGAATTCCAATAAATTCATTCAACAACAATGATATTTTTTCTGAATAAATTCTCATTGCCTTATAATAATGTATCATGTTCAAATTTTACTACATTAATATGGTATAACAAACAAAACATTGCAGATCTGTATCTTCATATTAAACTGAAATGCTTTTCCTCTTGTGTGTGTTGTCTTGGGCAGTAACTCTGATCCTCTTAGTTTCCAGGGTGCACTTTAGCAGCACATCATGTTTTGCAGATATGTACTGAATCACTTCAAATCATTGTGTGCTGCCACTGTGAGCTCTGGGATTCTCAACAAAACATTGCAAACTTCTCCTGAGTGAACTGAAGTCTTACACTTAAAACTCATTTTGGAACACCTTGTTCTCTTAGGTTGGGGATTTCACCTATCCATGAAAATATGTGCATGAATGTATGTATGTATGTATGCACCCTCAGACACAGTGTTGTGTCAGGCCTGTAGGTGGAACATCAGGACCTTAGATAAAATTCAAATTTTTTTTGTACAAAGAAAATAAAGAAGAATGAAGAGGTAGAAGAAAATACATACCCTGCAAAAAACTGGTATAGTGAATAGATACACCTGAATGAACTGAGCTGATTCTTGCTTTGTGTTTAATTATGTAGTGTTTAATTATGAAGAATTTTTTTTAAAAAGATGACAGAACAGTGGTGTAATTAGTGCCTGAACTTGTGTAATTAGTACTGTCTCGCAAGTTTTGTTCATACTACATATACAGTAGCTTATTATCTCCATAAGGGCTACAGGGAGACTGTTCTGACCACATAACATGATATATTAAAATATAGGGAGAGCTGAGAGGTGTGTTTAATTACCCACTAATTATCATACAATATAATTTTTGAAAGGTAAAGGAATTTTTGACTTAAAGTATTTCATGTATTTTTTTTTCTATCCAAAGGTTCAGTTAAAAAAAACAGAGTGTAAATCAGTACTGTCAATTGTAAGCATCAGTTGATCATTCAACAGCATCTTTTTCTATTCAAGAAGTATAATTCAGCAAGAAATTGTCATAAGAAGAAGATGCATTGATATGCATATTCATCATTGATATACATCTTCACAACATAATGAAGATATTTAGCATACAATACAACAACACACTATTTGAAAACATGACATAACTGTACAATTAAATGTCTGTAGACATCAAATAACCTTAATAATATCCATGGTTATTTGTTCACACATTTAAGGATCTATGCAGTATATTTAATTTTCATATGCCCAGTTTTCCTCAGCAAAGTTAATCTATTCTCCAAAAGATTTCTGTTTAACTGCCTGTGCTACATTTTTCTACAGGAGGTGAATGTGCCAAGGCCTGCCTGTAAGATGTTCACTGCCACACCTGTAATCTTGAGTGGACTTAAGGCTGTTCAATCATCACTACAGATTCCAATGATGCAAGTTTTAACATGTAGAAACATACTACAAAAAAAGTATGGCTAAAATGAGTAAAAACATCTCAACAATGAAATGTACATTGTGTTCTATTCTAAAGTGTTTAGCTAGTTCGTGTTTTTTTTAACAACTTTTTTTTTCATTATTTTTTTTATAATTTTGTGTTTATTATCTTAATTCTTCTTGTTGCTGTATTTGAGGACCTGTTAACTTCACAAAGGCTTTTGATGAAAGTGGATTTAAAGATGTCCTACAGTAAATCTTAACCTGCAAATATTTATTTGCAGTCACAAAGTAAAAAAAACCTTTCTAGAGCTAAATCAGTTGTTATTGTATAAATTGTCACAAAGAATTAATTTGTGGAAACTGAGAATTGGTGCACATCCACAACAGAGCTTCATGTTTGAAAGAAATATTACTTTTGACACATCTGAATTATTCTTTTTTATTTGTGTCTTTATGTTGAGACTAGTAGTCAGTGTGTCAGGCTGTAGCAGCACATCATTACTGGTATTTCTCCTGTCTGTACTGCCAGTATGACATGTGCTGCTCCTGTCAGACACACACTCCTCTTCATCACTGTCTTTCTCTAACAGATTAAGTGTTGCCGATATTAACCAAAGCATATATTTATGATAATTGGTTTTGGATAATAACCTATATTTGAAAAAAACAAAAACAAACAATCATAAACTAATAAAGGAGCATCAAACAGAGCTTGTAGTTTACAGCTATCAGAGAGCTACTCTCTTGAAAATATTACTTGAGTGGACCAATGAAGAGGTGACATAAAATGGACTTTGATTACAAAGTGGAAGACAACACTAAATTAGTACAATCTGCTAACCTTTTTTTTTAAATTATTTGTAAAGAGCACAATGATGTATTCCAATCTGTCTTCTAAAGATTGTGTTACTATTGTGGTCCATTACAATATAGATCATTCCACATTTAAAGGATGACCATGCCAATACTACAGCCTCGGTAAGGATTTTAAACTCATAAAACAGATATAGTTGAATAATATCTCCAGCGACCCAGGTGTGAAGCTCCTGAAGTACGCAGACGACACCACAGTCATCGGTCTCATCCGCGATGGTGATGAATCTGCGTATCAACGGGGGGTTGAACGAATGACAAACTGGTGCAGTCACAACACACTGAAAACTGTGGAGATGATAGGTGACTTTAGACAACACCCACGTTCCACCCCCCTTCACCATATTCTGTCCCCCTGTTTTAGTGGCTAAAACCTTCAAATTCTTGGGTTCCACCATCTCCCAAGACTTAAGGTGGGAGACCAACATCAGCTCCCTCCTCAAAAAGGCTCAGCAGAA
>JAUMHJ010000010.1:14424472-14435329 GCA_032361105.1 Microctenopoma lineatum | reverse complement strand
GGTGTTTCTCATAGTTATAGCTTATGGATTCTTAGAGAGGAAAAGGTTTATTAGCGACCATGCAAATACATACATATATCTGTATCTGTACACACACACACACACACACACACACACACACACACACACACATATATATACATATACATATACATATACATATATATATATATATATATATAAAATAAACAGACTTAAGTCCTATATCAGAAAATATATAAAACAGTGAGCTCTGACAAACAATGGGTAATAAAGGCTTCTCAAATGTCCAAAATCACACACTTACTGCCCCTCGACAGAAGTCCAGGCCAGGGTTGTCCAGCAGGGTGCGCTCACTTTCTCCTTTCTCCCCCACCAGGGTTACAAAGATGTAGTTGTTGGTACCTGAATACTCTGATGTACCAGTAGCTACCGTTACATTGTACACTTCCATCTAAGGACACAAACAGGTGAACACACAGACAAACACACGCAAAGGCAGGTGGGTCACATGTAAGCATTCAGCTATTGTGTTTTACTTGTGAGAAAATTGAGTGTTTTCTGGGAGTTTTCACTCCCATTTTTGCATTTTTGTCTAGTGAGAAGGCTTCAGCTTTATAAGGACATATCTCAGAGAGGTCAGTTTGTCAGGTCAAAGATCAGACCACGGTGTTCTGCTGAGGAATTTCACAAGCAAAGTTCTTCAGTTCCATGATGGTGAAACAAGCTGTGTGTTTGACAGAACTAACCGATTTTTCACTGCTTTTAACATATGCCCCTTACTTGCTTGGTATCTAACTTGTAAGTTACTATAATTAAAAGTGTCAAATGATAAAATGGAATATAAATGTAAACAATGGTTATGAGTACTGTGTTAAATTCCTCAGCCCAGGAATAGAATAGAAAACAGTTTTCAGTCCATTAGTGCTGTAAATCATGTGTGTGTGGAGAGATGATAAGTGGACACTTAAAATCACAAGTTCTAAATCATGTTTACACTTTGATTTAGTTTTTTCATGTTTCACTGTGATAATAAGATGAGTTGTAATACTGACTCTGAGCTAGATCTCATTACCCAACAACCCTCCTGACTTCATAGACATTACCTAAGGCTAACCACCTAGCCACACAAAACTTCCTGGGAACAATTACAGTTGACTTTACTGGTTAAGTAAGTATATCCACATTGCTGAGATGCTTTTAAACTGCTTAAATGCAGTGTAACACCATACTTATATTCCTGGAAGCTCAATATTTTCTCTAGGGACTGTTTTGTTTGCTGAAACACACCTCTCGAACCAACATGTTCTACAGTTTATTCTTCAGCATATTCATCCAGGTGAGGTTACTAATGTGCTGATGTAAGTGCACTTTCCTGGTAATGATTTAAATATTCTTTTCGAGATTATCCAAATGTGTAAACCACTCTGATGCAAATGAGCTAATGAAACAGATATGTGTTAGAATATAAGGTAGCTAAGGAATAAAAAAAAACCCAAACATAATAACTTGTAACTCTTATTTTATTTTTCTGATCTTTTGATGTATAGATATATTTTGTGTAAAGCCTTAAGCCCTTACATTGTAAAGTGCCTTGAGATGACTTATGTTGTGATTTGGTGCTATACAAATAAAATTTAATTTAACTGAATTTTTTCCACATTACTGACAATAGCTTACACTCATTTCGCCTACTCGTATTATGTCACATGAAGATTCTGAGAATCTTTTTCAAATCTCTAAATTGTTGCATTATCCCATTTAAAGATAATTTAACTTAGTTTTCTGAGTCAGACAGTCATGTTGTATTTATCTTCAGCAGTTTTTTCATTTTTCATTTTTAAGAGAGGAAAGGGTGCAAATTATTATTACCATCATTTATTTTGTCTGAGGGCTTTCAGTGTCATCCCAAACAAAACATAAATAATGAAGCATTCTTAAATATAGATTTCATATAAAGCCAATTAATGGTCACATATTAAAAACATCCCTGTTTCTCCACAGTGTGCTACTTCTAACATCTGCAGAAATAAATAATTTCTTTACACATTACATTTCATATTTGCATTTTTGACAATGTAAATATAGTATGTTTCAATACAAATAGTGTGTAAAAACACATGTCAGCATTTATTTGAATGCTTTTTTGAACTACAAGTTACGCTGCTCTAGTAGGAATATTTTATAAAAGGTCTGGAATACCTTACAATACATAAATAAAATTAGCTTTGCATTCCTTTTACAACATGTAAAGATGTAAAGATAACACTGATGCAAATAATAGGGACATTTTCTGTCTTAACTATATGTACTATGTAACCAAATGAACAGAAAAACTCTCACCTTAGTACAGAACTGTGTTTTTCTTTTCCTCTAGATTTCCCTGAAGGGCTCTGTACTGTTACACTTTTCCAATTTATTGTCTTAAAACTCGCCAAAGGTCTCTTTCTGTGTCCTGTGTGAATGCTTTCTGCAGGACTTTCTCTACCACAGACACTCCCCCAGCGGTACTGACTTTATCTGTCAATAAGTCCTTTGTGTAGACTAATTTTGCATGAACTCGAACACACACACATTTGCAAAGGGGAAGTGTATATATTATCAGATGAGATTCAGGTTACATAGTAGCATATCTCCAGCCAATGATAAAACATACATTAGTGTGTTATATTAAACAGCTTAGTAGAATAACTCTTTCATTACGTCTTTCTGTTTGTATTTTATATTAATTACAATTTTTTACTGTTAAACCCATGCTGTGGGGATCAGCTGCATTTTGTTACAACATATTCCTTCATTTGATTTGATGAGTTTTTCTTCAAAAGTTGCAATTGTAACAATGTGTAAATTCATAGTGCTGAGAGTATTAGGAATTCTAGGCTCATCAGAGCTACTCTGTGTTCCTTAATAGGTAAGATAAGGTACTTAAGTAAACAAAGAATTTAACAATCCAACTTGAATTTTTAACTAAATGCCTTTTCAATGCTAAATATTTTATACATTCTTTTCTATAAACAGAAACTGTTTTCTCTTGCAAGAGAGACCTGTTAAATTGTATTTTCATAGATCAGGGGAAAACTCTAGTGATTGACATTTATTCATTGCTTAGTAAGATTGGAAGGTGATGTTTTCTGAATCTTGGACAAGCAAGTCTGACAAGTTTATCAGCAGTATCAATTTTATACTTCAGAGCATTAGTTACGAAATATGAGAGAGGACTTTACTATCGCTGTGGGGCACTGTGGGAATCACTTTTGAACTTTGAGGTTTGGCCTATATTGAAGACTAAAGGTTAGAATATCTTGAGCTCTGCAATATAGTCCTAAAAGATAATTTTACAAAAGTTATTATTTGATTATGATCTGTGTAATCTACCATAACGTCCTTATCTAAGAGCATCTGAATTCCACTAGGGCAGTTTTAGTAATGGCATTCAGTACACAATGCTGATTTCTTTCTCTGTCTTTCCATTTCTTTAAGTAACCAAACCCATCACTGAATACCATAATATAGTACAGTGTGGTGATGTATTGTGGTGCCTTTAAGGCCTGTGTGACATGCCAGAATTTATGGAAGCATGAGTTGTGCCCTCTTACCAGGAAACTGTCCCGTCAGTAACCCATGATTTGAATACTTCTGCACAATCATTGGCTAGAATAAACATCCCTTCTTTGCATTACATGAATCAAACCTGACACCACCAAACTGTTGGTATGTACTGTATCCCTCTCTCTTTAGTAGATGAAGTACGTTATCAGCTGGATTTACTTGTCCAATCATGATTCCCCCCAGTTAGTTTTATTGCATTCCTCCTTTCATTAAAATGTCGATCCAAGACACTAACAAGCCACAACATAAATTAACCTGGTATATTTATTGGTGTCCTGGATAGGGCACCTCATCAAACCACAATCACACAGAGATATGAGTGATAAAGATGCTAAATGTCATATCCTAAATATCCTTTAAACAGGACCAGACATACTGACAAGTACTCTGCATATAAACATTACTAATTACTAATAGAGTTAGTTAATTAATACTACAATAAAGTTTTTTTAAGTTCGAATTAAATCTTGATCCTGAAAAAAAAACACATAACCAGACTAAAAATGTAATTTTTGAATAAACAAAAAACAAAATTTCCCATTTTATAAACACCTAATATTAGTGAAGACATTTTTAGATTTAGATTTTTCTTTCAGATTAGAACAGCAACATAATTCGTGACTTTCAGTATGTGAACTGAATAAACCGAGGATCACTGAATTAAACCACAGAGACAGCATGTAGTATATGAACAGTTGATGTTTGTTCTTTTACTTTTTTATAACAAAGCAAGAAGAAAAAAAGAGAAAAAAAGTGTTAGGGTTAGACCCAAGAAAACCACTACAGACACTAACTGTAGAATAATACTGTTTACAACAACAGAGGCTTGCATTGTGTGCTGGGGTGGGGGGGTTGCTGTGCTGCTGTACTTGGAACTGTAGAGAAAATGTTACTTAGCTTTTAGCACACTGGCTGAATGACAGGACACGGAGATCTGAAAACAAACAAACAATCCCTTTCCCCCGTATTCCACATGATGTAAGTAGAACCTGAATGCCACATTCTAAACAGTATGATGTAAAAAAGTTAATACATAAATGATAAAAGAATTGTATGACGCAAATGTCTAGTGATACTGTATCCATGGTAACTTTAATCACATCACTTCAGTTTGTTGAATGTCTATGAACAGTTCCGGAGGCGCCCTCTTCAGCATCAGGTGGACAGGCGACAAAATCAGCCAACATGGAGGCCATAGCTTCATCATCCAGCTGAGAGAGACAAAGAAATACCTGCGTGAGCTTTATACATGCATCTGATTATACCTCTATACAACTGAGTGATTTGTGTGTTTGTATAGAAATTTAGCAAAACAGACACATTTCCTACATTTACATCTACAGTGATCACAAGAATTCACTTTAGAAGAACTGCGTCATATAAATGAGAGGAGAAGTGAAGACATTTTTACCTTCTTCTTCTCTGTGCTTTGTTCTGCCTCGTCTTCGTTGGGCAGCTCCTCTCTTTTCCTCTTTACTCCTTTCGCCTCCTCATCACTCACCCATGTACCCCCCTCTTCGGTGTCCTGCTGCCTTTCATCTACTTTGTCTCTTTTCCCAGCACCTGGTTCTTCTTGCTCTGTATTCAGGACTGTTTCAGGATCTAGAGTTTCTGAGTCTCCTTGCTGCTCAGCTTCTGGCTGCTCCTCTTGATGACTGGGGGGCTGGTTATCATTCACAGTGTCTTCATGTGCAATTTCAGCTTCTGACTCCTGTCAAGTTTAAAAGGGCCAACATTAGGAGTTCAGTTTACTGAGCTTTACAATGTTTTAGTATGAGCTTCATATGTCAACACTGGATAAATGATGGTAAAGGACACCCTGTGATAAACTAAGTTCTTCAGTTGTCCACATTTTTTCTTGTATCTCTTTCTCTAGAATTGTATTCTGAGAGCTAAACATTAACATTACCAAACTGAGATACCTACCTCTTTGTTCTGACTGACTGTGGGGTCTTCTGAGGAAGCTGCAGCTCCAACCTCATTGGCTCCTTGCTCCCAAAGGCTGGGCTGCTCCTGCACCACTCGACCTCCAGATCCTGCTCCTTCCTCCTCAGTCTCATCCCTCATCTCTTCCAGCGCACTTCCAGTGACACACAGGATCTGTGGCATGGTGGGGTCATCCATCCTTTCACTTTCATCCTCATCTCCCTCTCTCCCCTCTTCCAGAACTCCAATGCTCTCTACCTCCTGCATCTTCATCCTATCCTCTCCAAACACTGTTCTGTTCATATCGACCTCCTCTATCCCTCCCTCTGAATCTCCCTCCATGCTGAGTCCAGCCATCTCTCTTTTATCCACTGCTGCTGCTTGGAGAACCTTTCCTTCCCCCATCCCCATCTCTCCTGCCTTCTCCTCTGCCCCCTCCAGAGGAGGTATGTCACCATCTTCATCCTCTTCCTCGTCTTCCTCCTCTTCCAACTCTTCCCCTTCTTCTTCATCATATTCCTCATACTCTGCATCATATAACTCTTCATCAGCCAAATCACTCATTTCGTCTTCGTCCTCCTCATCCATTCCTTCTTCTTCTTCTTCCTCCAGCTCTTCATCATCCTCCATGTCCTCCTCGTCTTCCTCCTCCTCGTCTGTGCTGTTGATATTAATGACAGCTGAATCTTCGTTGCTGGCAGGAGGTAATGATGGTTGGTGCTGGTGGAGGTGTCGCCCCTGTTGACTCAGCTGGTTCTGCAGGTGGTGCATCTGGAGTGGAAGACCCATGGAGCCAGGCTGGCCTGGTGTGGATGGCTGCATTAGCATCTGCTGGAGCTGGGGTCTGCCAGGCAACGAGTCCCCCAAACTTCCAAGTGGAGCTGTAAGGGTGCTGGAGTTCAAAGGAGGAACCAGGGAGACCACTGAGGTGCTGGAAGGGGGGAATGAGTTGATAGGGGTGGTGGAAGTGGTGATGAGAGAGGAGGAGGTGCTTAGATTATTGGAAAGTGAGATCCCATCTATTGTGGTTGTTGGTGCGGTGGTGGGGACCATGGTGACAGATTCTGCTCCTGGTAATGTGACTGTAGTCGCTGGTAAAACAGTGGCCATGTTCTGGGAGTTTGCTGCTGTTACAGTATCATCCTGCTGGTTTTCCATGTTAAGCATCCCTGGTGGAACAATGACCACGCTGTCATCGGAGTCACTAGCAAGAGAGATCTCAACATCCTCTGCTTCCTCTTTGTCATAGCGGACAAACACAGGTCTCTGCCCTTCTTGAGGTACAAGCCCAGCAGGTTCAGGCTGGTGGTGTGTGCGTGGGGACAGGATCATGTCACCTGGGGTAGGGGTCTGACCTGGCATCCCTGGAACCAGGGAGAGGTGGTTGTCCAGAGATCCCAGCAACGAAGTGGGGCCCAAACCAAGGGGGTGGCGGGTAGGAAAGTGAGGACCAGGGGCAGGTCCTCCTAAGAGGGTTGGCAAAGTGAGCCCAGGCGTAGTTCCCTGGGAGGAAGGAACCACTGGAGCAGTGGGGTTGGGTTTCAGAGTGAGGGATGGTAAAGGGAGTGCAATAGAGGGTGTGCGAGGGTGGAGGAGGGAGTTACAAATGGTCAGAGCCTCAGTACAGAAAGTAGAAACCTGGGAGGGGAGGAAGAAGGCATGAGCAATAAAAACAGTGAAATTACCAAAATAACTTGTAGACATGGAAACATGTTACATTTGATGACACCACAGCAACATATCTTTCACAATCACAGCAGATAAGACATTGAAGTCATCATCTAATAATGAACAACAAATTTAACCAAATCTATTTGTTGTCAAATCCTATTCGAATGGATATGTTTATTACTCAGAGTCTACTTTTAACAGATGTTTGGATAAATTATTGTATTGCCTTGCACATACAGTAAAAAAGCGCTGTAAGCTTTGTTTTTTGTTATACTGCACTTCAACGGTACCATGACTGCAGGACGTGCGCTGGGAGCACACTGTTGTGTTATTTGTGCACTGATTGAATGCTGTTCTTCCTGCCAAAAATGTGAATGATTATTTCAAAGATTTGTTGTGTGTTTCAAATGTTAATAAATGGAACACTTTGTTTTCCCAAACAGTCTGTCCTGACAATCCCCTCCTAGCAGGACCTTTGCGGCTTATAGTAGGGTGTGGCTTATAGTCCGGAAATTACAGTAATCATTTTTTATATTCAAACACAGTCATTTTCAGATGCACATGAAATGTTTTTGTTAATACATCATTTTTTACCAAATACTATAAACCTTTTGCCTTGTTTCCCTAAAAGTCAATCTGCAAACACAATTTTAACACTCACCTTAAGGTTACGGTCGGTGCGTCCATTGCTGAGAATGGACACAGCACAAGTCAGAGGAGGGGGCCAACAGGGTGATGGGACCAGGACCAGAGCAAGCAATAACCTGAATATTTCATGCAATCATTTAATATAGGATATTAGAAAAATAAACATGTACACACAAGGTTATGTACATATAGCAGATGTGTGCGGTTAAACAAAATCATGAAAGTTGTTCAAGTTACAAATAAAGGCAGCACCTGTATAGCTCTTGTCTGGAGAGGGCACTGCTGTACTGCCCGCTGATGCCCCCTGCTGATTCAGATGTGGTGCTGCTACTGGTCTGCTGCTGCTGTAGACGCACGCACAATGGCAGCACCACTTCATGCAGACGCTGTAAGACACAGACCAGAAAACAACAGGCTGACTAACAGAACTAACTAAAAAACAGATTGAGGGCTCCGTCCTTGTCATTATCAAATAATCATATCTAAGATGTAAAGACCACATAAGGTACGACATGGTCATTATTAGCTTATAAATGATCATTAGAAGTTTAGCAGATTTAAGTGGAAATCCTCATACTCTCATACGCTACACTCATATGTTATCAGCTAAATTACTGTGCTACTACAATGCAACAGTGGCATTTACCTTGTGTATATCATCTTTTAGAAGCATGCCACTTGTGAGTATTATTTGTCTCAGTGCTGTAAAGAACAAAAAAACAACTGTGTTACAACACACAATTCAGTTACAAATGATACATCCAGAGTGAGCAGCATCTCACCTCTGAGAGCTGCGAGGCAAGTATCCTGATTGGCCAGAAGGTCTCCTTTTCTCTGAAGTGATGGCCCAACTGTATCTGCTATAACCAAAGGTTTTGTCCTTCGTGGACCTGGTTTCCCTCCAGGAACCACATCAGGTGAGAAACCAGCACGTAGCTAAAAAAAGAAGCACACAGAGAGACAAAAAGTGTATCTGTTATCTTTGTCCTTTAGTCATATAAACAAATGTTTAAATAAACTTTGGGGGTTGTATAAAACTATTCCAAATTCATTTAAAATACATGGTGCCTAAATACATTTAAAATACATATATGGAACTTTAACTTACCTTGATAGACTCAGTCCCTGGTGTGATGTCAGAGAGCAGGTGGCTAAACAGGAGCTCTAACTGGCCTGGGTTTCCCTGAAGAATGCCAGCAGAGGCTCCAGCCACCTGGACCCAGAGTTCTAAGATTCTGTACACTGATACCCGCACTGAGCTGTGGGAATGAAGGCAGAGACACAGAAGCAAATGCTTCAGATATTACTGTTATATTTTACAGCTCATACAAGTACTGATGCACAGTTTGCTGATGTGGAGGACATTTTAGTGCCTCTAATACAGGTTATTATGTATAGTACCTTAAAAATCTATTCATACACATTAAACTTTTCCACATACTTAAATGTATTTTATGTGATAAACCAACACAAAGTAGTGCATAATTGTGAAGTGGAAGGAAAATTATACATAATGTTTGATGTTTTTGTACAAATAAAGTGTGGCATGCATCTTCAGCCTCCTCTACTCTCACACTGTGGCGTTATATTTGTGTCACTATTCGTACGAACAAAACATGATGAGCACAGAAAATGTAAAACGAGCAAGCAAAATTTGATTTTGTGCTCAAAAGTGTCTACGTGTCTGCTATCAACCATAAAAACAAGCATTTTATAAACTTGTCCTCGCGCAAATTTCTTTACTTTCCACTCAACGAGCCCGGAGCTCGCGCTCAGTCTCTCTCTCTCTAGCTTGCTCAGTGTCTCACTTCTGTGTTCGTTCAACTCGACCTCTGCACGCGCTCAACTCCTGTCACAGCGTTACAAATGTGCCACAATTCCAACCAATCACAGACCAGAAGAGGGTCAGCCAATCACAGTACACCAAGATTGTCGGTCTCGCTCAAGCTAGTACTCTCTAGCATGAAAATCTTTATAGCATGAAACATGACTAGCTAACATAAACAGTTGATAATTTCACAGTATACCATTAAAGAAACAGATTGTTCTAGATAATAAATACATTATGTTGCCAATTACATGTTTAGTGTCAGACGTTTAATTAGAAAGAAAAAATATAATTTTGAGTGGATTTTACACTAGGGCCATGGTACACTTGAGTCAGAAACCTTGTGTCATAGGGTTTCATAATTCATAATATATTTCCAGGGGTGGGCATTCCCGGTCCTCGAGGGCCACTGTCCTGCTTGTTTTCCAAACATCCATGCACTTGTGGCTACTGATTGGCTGAACACACCTGATCAAGTTAATCAGCAGAGTGTAGGGCAGAGATAGTTGGAAAACCAGCAGGACAGCGGCCCTCGAGGACCAGGAATGCTCACCCCTGAATTCTAGACAAAAATGTTTCTTTAATGTTATACTGTGAAATTCTCAACTGTTGACAGTAGTTTACGTTAGCTAGTCATGTTTTATGCTATAAAACTTACTATTATCCGAAATGCTGGGTAAATGCAGTAGTATAGTAAAAATAAGCAGGAATACAAGCGATGAAAACAAAAATGTGTAACTCAACTGACGCTGTGGCACCACGTTATTGCTTTCATATGGTGTTATAATTGTTAGACTTGTGTTCTCATAAGTAAATATGTTAAGGACGTTATCATATTGTCACTTTATTTTGAGATAATCTGCGATCTCACTTCCTCTTCCGGTGTTGTAAAGCTTTAGCAACTGCTATAATTGCTTTTCTTTCATGCATCAGTTAATTTAAAAAAAGCAGCAAATTAAGTGTGAATTATTGGACGAATATGGCCGAAGAAGATGAAAACTCTTCGACAATATTTAACAATATTTGATTCCGTATTGTGCAGCAGCGGTAGAGTGTAATAGCTTGAGCGAGACCAACAATCTTGGTGTACTGTGATTGGCTGACCCTCTTCTGGTCTGCGATTGGTTGGAATTGTGGCACATTTGTAACGCTGTGACAGGAGTTGAGCGCGTGCAGAGGTCGAGTTGAACGAACAC
>JAUMHJ010000010.1:14406903-14417611 GCA_032361105.1 Microctenopoma lineatum | reverse complement strand
TATGAGAATTTGAATGGTAATTGCTGGTGTCTTCTCCTTGTAAGTCGCTTTGGATAAAAGCATCTGCCAAGTAAAGTCAAGTAAAACCAAAACAAAAATATATAAGTACAAAGACAAAAATATGTGCTGCAGACCACAGTGTCAGACACACAGTTCTGCAGGCTGATGTAATGGGGCAGTCAGTAGACCCTCTGTCCCTTCCATGAAATCATGGCAGGGACCATCCAGCCTGCACATATCTGTCCCAGCAGTGCAGGCTGGATGGCGTTAAATGCACTGGAGAAAAAGATAGATGAAATTTGAATAACAACAAGGAGCAGCAGACATGGGAAAACTCTGGCCAGGGGTACAGACACGTTCCTTCACAGAAAAGGTATTAGGATGTACTGAACCGATGCGGAGTTCACGCTGGAGTTGGGGATACCATGTTTCAGCCATGTTTCTGTGAGACAGATGAGGCTACTCTCTGTAGGTGTGTTCTCCATCTTTACCAGAACTGTTAGTTTGTCCATTTTATAGTCCAGAGATCTCACGTTGCCCATGATCAGAGACGGGAGATGCGGCTTAAATCTTCTCACCTTCTCCCTGCGCATCTCTCGTTTCCATTTTTATTCCCACCACGCTGCTTTCTTCCTCCTCTGCATCCCCTTGCTCTTCTCCTTATATCATCGGGGGTGTTTAAACCACATAAGATAAGACATCAATGAAATTGGCGTATTAAATCCTTAAATGCCGGCCGTCCTCAGTGCGATTCAATTTTAAAAAAGACGTAACAAGATAGAGAGACCACAACAGGCAGCTGCTAGGCTCGCGCCTGCGCAGTAAAATGTGATCTGAAGTGTAAGGTCTAGAGAGAGTACAGAGTTTGTCCATACGCAAATGGATAATGTCTCAAAAGCTAACCAAGAGTTTCTCAAAGCAGAGTAATGGACTTTTCTTTAACTAGTCAGTCACCTGATCTCAACTGTATAGAGTATGATTTTAACTTGCTGGCAGACACCTTTATCCAAAGCAACTTACAGGGTCACCATTTTAAGTCACTAAAACATGAATGAAGGCAGAGAGACCCACAAACAATAATGACGCACTGATAGGTCCTTATAGGACAAGTTTTAATGGCCAGTTTTAAGCTTAACTGGACATGACTAATGACTGACTGATCAGTCTGAGATATTTAATTCAGCTTGTTCTCCTGTTTCCATTTCCTGTTGCAGTTCTTCACATCTGGAAATTTACAACAACTACACCTTGCTTTAGCTGAAGTTTTATAAACAAAAATAATTTGTACAGTAACCTGGAGCATTTTTATTCTGAGATTTGTTTCAATGGGAATGATCAAATGAAAGACGGAGGACAAAAGCTATTGAATACAATACTAGATGTCAATGAATGTCTTAGTTACAAAAATAGAGATTAGAGGTTTTCCACCTAATGAAAAGACACAGTCCAGTTGCATCATCAGTAATGTAGGATCATTTGTTTTTGTTCAGGTAACGAGTCCCTCAAAAAGAGCAATTCTCAATTACCAGCTGTCTTTTATTTAAATATTACCATCAGCAACTTGCAAATGGCCTTCAGTGAACCATTACCCCTGCTATCCACTAGTAATATTACGACATGGGACGATTTCAATTTCAGTTCATATTGTCTACAATTTTGTCAGTTACTGAGAAAAGAATACCTGCTTCTGAACCATGGTAGATCTGAGTCAGCAGGTCATTGGCTGAGGCCAGTAAGCAGTGAATCTGATTGGTCCAGCCCTCAGCTCTACCAGCACTCACCCCTCTGTCCAACAGGCCCCCCAGACAGGGAAGGTGTCCGTAACATTGACAGGCCATCTGACACAAATGTAATGATACAGAGAGATTAAAAATTGTTACAAAGTCTAAAGAAAAACAGATTCACTTTACCAGACTCGTCTATACAAAAATTTCATCCAGTACCAAAAACAATTGTCACTCGCAATGGCTTTGTAAAGCAAGAGTGAAATGTTTTTGTTACTATTGCAGTTATCACTATTATGTGATAACTATTATGTGGAAGTATGTATCATTTTAAAAAGTGAGAATAGCGAACCTCTTGTGTTTTTTTGTTTGTACTGTCCATTTTGGAGAGGAAATATGCTCCCAGTTTGTCCTAGAAGAAAAAATTCAGCTCAGTTTTTTTCAGATTTTCCTAAAATGAGTGATGCATAAAGTACAGAAAAGATTGTGTTCATTTCATGCGACATACACATTTAATAAGTACTAATTCAAAACAAAGTCAGATAAGACAAAGTTCCTATTGACATTTTTTCTTTTTTTTTTCTTTTCCCGGCCTGTCAGTAACACAGACATTTTTTCTTGACTTACCCGGAGGGACCCACAGGCTCTGGGGTAGAAGGTCATACAGGCCATCATGCCTTCCATGGCTACAAGCTCACACTGAGGATTCACAGGAGGATATTAGAAACTATTTGCCAGGTTGAGAGAGTTACTCTCCACAGTAACTTAATTAATTACGACAACTACAATTTCCTCAAAGACATAAATAAAGTGGAAACTATTTAACCAGAAAACCAGTTAAATCTGAGTAAGAAAGTACTTTTATGTATGTACACTACCAGACAGTTTTTATACCAACAGATATTTTTAAACATAAAATTCTATTGTGGAATACAGTGTAAACATTGTTAATATAAAAAATTGCTAATATATATGGAAACCTAAAATTGCCACTACATTCTACAGCCCTGTTGCCTCACCTCTGCCTTGAGGCCCAGCAGAGATGTCAGGAAGCCGAGGATGGAGTTGAGTCCAACCTCTCTGGCCAGCTCTGCTAGCTGGGACGAGTATTGCAGTAAATCCTTCAGAATATTGACAGCAAGTTGGATGGTCTGAACTGGAGCCTGAGACTAGAGACACAAAAAGCCAGTCTGACAGATGCTAAACAACGTAAGCCAGGTTGTGTTTGGGTCTCTGTATTATACCTGTGTGACCCAAAAAAGGTTATTCAGTGGCAAATAGACTTATTTTTCCAGTCGCCACTATTTTGTGATAACCATGAATTGAAAGACTGAGAATTTTCACAGACATACCTGTATGACCTGCTGCAAGGAGCGTAACCAAGAAACACAGTGTTGTTGGAATAGATCACTGGAGCTGTCTTTAACCAGCATGGAGAGCAGGCACAGTCCCTCAAATCTGCCAACACAATCACCACACAACACAGAAATGGGGATTTAGTTTTTTCTTAATACTACCACTAAACCTTCCAAGCTCCCTGCTTAATTCTTTTGATTGTCATTCAATCAGTGCAGGTGCATTGCTGAATGAAATCACAAGCACAGGGCTCAATACAAAATTATAACAAATAAAAGCAGGTTAAAATTGAAAACTGTAATATAAATTAAGGTAGGGTAGTAAATAATTTGGGATTGGGATAGAATATTACACCGTTTATAAAAAGGTAATGAATAAACTGTGTAGAAATAGTAAAATACCCAATGTACCCATGTATTACTATGTAATAAAAATAGATTAGCGGCCTGGCAGCTTAGTGGTTAAGGGTCAGACGGGGATGTAGAAGGTCGCAGGTTCGAACCCCATCTGACTCCTAATCTATCCCCTGCCAGGTGTGTCCCTGAGCCAGACATCCAGCGCTAGCTCCATGTAAGTCTCTTTGGATAAAAGCATCTGCCAAGCAAACTAAAGTAAAGTATTACTATGTAATAAAAATAGATTACATATGAAGATACCCACATGCATATACACATATATGCAAATGTTCACAGAGGTATCTGTGGACTAAAGGATTCATTTATGTGGACGGTCTGGAATTTAACAGTCTGGTCGAATAAAAACTGTTCCAAAGCCTGACTGTCCTACACTGCAGGCAGGTACCTTCTGCAGAATTGTCCCCTTGAGAAGCACTCATGCCACAGGGAGATGCTGCTTGTTAGCGCTCTTTGTGTAAAAGTGGTGAGGACAGATGAGTTGACATTTAACCTCCGAAGGAAGTTAACTTTTCCGGGTGTCCCAGAGTCAGGTGCAGGGTGTTAGAAAAACGATGTACGCACATTCACTACTGTGCTGCAGTTAGATATCCCTGTCCTCTGTCAGAAGGATAGGCGACTGATTGGATGAAGAAATGACTTCACTTGGTTTCACAACTGTCCAATTATTTATTCCAAGAACATTAGGACAACTTTGGGACATCTGTTATGGTTTGTATTTATGCATGTATACACATGTCCACAAAAAAAGAACACCCAGTCCTTAATTGATACAACAGTTTTGACAGACATGATTGGTTATACTGGCAGACACAGCTGCCATATGGTCAGCTCCATTATTGTCATAGCTAAAGGGGTGTGTGGAATAGTTCAACTCTCATCATTTGCAGGGGGTTTTCTACACAGGGCATTAGATGTAGCATCCTCAGTAGAATATTTGGGTCAATATGCAAATTAGGATAGTTTTTGTGATCTTTGTCCAGTAAGTCAAAGTACTTTATTATTACTGGTGTAAGTGCTACAGGCCATGTTTTGCACAACCCTCGAGTATGCTGCTTTGTATATTGTCAGGACCTGCTGCCTTTCTTTCTTGAGTTGATTTTAGGGCCAGGCAGACATTAGTTGGGTGCAGACATAGCAGCTACTCATCATGATTTAGGGTGTATTTTTCTACAATCGTGTTGTGGAGTTCATCAAAGCGACCAAAGCAAGATTATTCAGGAACCTAATGTTGTCATTGCGTTGCTGTCACAGACTGCACAGACTTGAATTTAATGTCCATCGGGCCCTATAGACTATATAATCTCCCTATTAAGATTTGCTCTTGTGTTTCTGAGAGGACTCTCTTTTTTTGAATTAAGTTCGCACCGCAGCAGTCATCTAATGTGTCTCTAATGGCAATTAATTGTGTGACAATCATTAACAGACTTTGTTCTTTATTTACTCCTAGTATGTAGTAGCTCGAGTGTGTTACCTCAGCAGGTGAGGATGAAGTTCGTTGAGTCCAACAATATCCATAAAAACACTATCAAAGTAAAAGTTGCTCATTTGTACTGGACGACTTTCATATAGACAGTAAAGAACTCGCGTGTATTTAGAGTTCAAGTATATATTACAGACAAAGATACTAAATGGAGTTACGAGTATTTCATTATTCACTGTTGACATTTGACTAACTGCGATACACACAATAATAAGTTAGCAAAGAGAGGAATTAAACAAAAAGAACTACGAAATTACAGCAGTAGCGTTGGTATCAAGGTGAGTAGATGAAGTGTTATCACAGCTAATGAACAGTTTCACCTGGTCTTGGTCGAGCCCAGTTTGGCATTGCTGAAACCCACGAGCCCCCCGACGGCGCTCCCGCCCTGCAGAAAGACAGACAGTTATAATGCAATGAAGACAAATGTGTACAACAACCGCCACACTTCACCTCCCATTACAGGCTGCCCTGCTGTGTCTCCAGGTGACTCCAGCTCAGTAGACAACAAAGCCTGGGACAACAGTGGCACAGCGGTAGCATGCTAACAGGTAGCTCGCTACCGAGCTAACATGCTTCTCCTGTTTGGGCTCTACCTGTATCTGGAACACGCCATGTTCCCTGTAGCTGACCAGAAGAGCAGGAAGGTAATCCACACGGTGTTCTTTTAGAACCGAGACCAAACCTTCTGTTAGTCGCATAGCAGATGAGCCATGCAGCCAAGCCGAAGTAGCCATCTTGCTTCCTCGCCAAGCTTACGTCAGCTCTGTGCGACAAGATGACGTGACTTTTGTGAGCTCTTTGTGCTTGACTAACCTGCACGGTCCAATTGAGTTGCCTAAACTAAGCGGTTAATACTGTCTTAACACTGTGCGTTATTGTACAATAGTTGTTCTTAAAGAGCTGCTGACGAAAGCTGCTTCTTGCCCGCTGATGGCTAATGAGCGACTCAGAGCTCTGGAGGACGTAGAGAAGGAGATAGCGATGATCCTGCAGTGTGCAGGTAAAAATATAACACACCAGATGTTATTCTCACTCACTTTTTACATGCCTACACACAGAATGCGGGTGATGGTTGAGCTACACTTTGTAACTAGGCGGCATTGACGATCCAGCTGTTATGGGTGTGTAGAATGGGTGTTCGATATGTAATTGTTTTCTATAAAATCGAAATTCTTTTTCTGAATATGAGGCAGCAGGCATTATCGACCCCACTTGGCAATAATCAGTTGATTATGTTGACTGTGCAACTCAAGTTTTATTAGTTCTAAGTGATAAGCTAACAGCTTCGCATTCATCGTCTTTTTTTACGGATGGTGACAAGACGGGGGTCTTCTTATCTGGTCTGGAGATGCGAAAACACGACAGCAAAAACAAAAAACCTTAATTTGTCAAAAACAATTTTACGATTAGAAAAGACGTAACCAAAACAGCTACAAAGTGGAACCGCGGATTGTCATCAGAAATTGTTCCGCAAACGTGCTCGTAATCCATAATGAAAGTATATCAAACCGAACTTTCCCACAATCAAATAAAAGAAACAATGTTTCACAACCCCAAAATATGTGCACAAATGTGTTTAATACAAAATATGAAGTCCCGCACATTCATTACTTCTCTTTTTAATAAAACCAGTTCTGTACATTTACCGTGGTTATTTAGCAAATGTAAACATGCTATATATTATATATATAAACTATAACATACTGTTCTGACCCATCCTAATTAGTCATGAAGGTACAGATGTTACTACAGCTGCAAAAAGGCGCACAGAAGTTATCAGTGTAGGGATGTTGCATAAGGATCCTTTTATAAAGTCATGGGTACTTATTCTACATACAAACGGAAGTTACAAACTAATAAGAGTCAGGACCTCTAAATCTGAGACCGTGGTTCTCAGCCGGAAAAGGGTGGAATTTTCTCTCCGACTTGGGGACAAGGACCTGCCTCAAGTGGAGGAGTTTAAGTATCTCGGGGTCTTGTTCATGAGTGAGGGACAAATAGAGCGGGAGGTCGACAGACAGATCGGCGTGGCATCCGCAGTAATGTGGGCTCTGCACTGGTCCGTTGTGGTGAAGAGAGAGCTGAGCCAAAAGGCGAGGCTTTTGACTTGATCTACATTCCTACCCTCACCTATGGCCACAAGCTCTGGGTATTAACCGAAAGAGCAAGGATAAGCGATGGATAATGGATATATGGATAGACTATGAAGTTGTTGCTGATGGTAGTGGTTTCCAGCCTCTTTCTGCTAAGTGGTTTGGCTTTTCATCTGTACAACTTAGCTCTATTCATTCTAATCTCCAGCAATATCAGGCAGCAAATGCTTTTTTTTACTTAAAGAACCATATTATTGCTTTGTCATGGTCCAACTGCACTTGCTCAAAGGCAAAGGAAAATAAATAAACCAACTAAAAATTGTCAATAGAAATTGAACACATATAATGGCGAATTGCATACAGTAAACAGGACTGGCATCCAGTGCAATGAACTGTAGTGATAGATTAATATAAGTAAGGATTGTTTCCATTGAAATACATTCAATTTGTGCAGCTTGAGATAAGACTGTAATGGTGTTTTGCACATTGTGAACTTGAATTTATTCTTTTGTTTTTGTCACAGTGTTAGGTTGATTGGTCACTCTAAAATTGACTGTAGGTGTGAATGTGAGTGTGCATGGTTGTTTGTCTATGTCTATGTCTATGTGTTGGCCCTGTGATGGACTGGCAGTCCATTAAGGGTGTACCCCGCGCCTTACCCAAAGACAGCTCAGATAGGCTCCAGCACCCCAGCGTCCCGACTGCAGATAAGCACAAGACGATGGATGGATGGCTGGATTGTCACAGCGTGATAATATGTCTTTGTGTCCTTTTCCTGGCAGGTAATATAGTTCTGGAATTCTCCAAAGACAAACATAATGCCAGCCACCTGGACAGGCAGCTGGTCCAGTTCCAGAGCTCCGTCAGCAGAGTGGAGAATGAACTGAGCTCTCAGATTCGCTACCTCACGCAGGTAACACACACTAGTAGCATTAGTAGTTGTTGTTGCTATAATTTATGTTTTATATTTTAAACACACACATAATCTCGAGTGCCCCATTTCAGTGGCTGTTTATAGGTGTGTATTTCACAAATACAAGTAGTGCATGTTAATACTTACTACAGTAAATTTGTCAAAGTCAAAGTGCATCCTATTGGCAGCAGCAGGATAAAGCTAACTCTTCTGTGTCTTCTCTAGGTAGCTACTGGTCAACCTCATGAAGGCTCCACTTATTCAGCCAGGAAGGACTGTCAAATGGCGCTGAACAGAGCAGAGTACACTAAAGTCAAACTCGGAGAACTAGGACGAACATGTGAAATTATGTTGGAGCAGCAGCAGTCATGAGAGTGGACATTTCACTGTGACACCAGACGCCACTGTATCCACCCTTGTTGCTCAAATCTGCCACCAGCTTTCAAATCTTTTCATTTTTTGACCCATTTTGTTATCATTATAAATAATAAAAGTTAAAATAAAGATTATTTTATTTAACAGTCATTCTTTGAGTTCTTGCAGTGTGTTCAAACAAGTTTTCTTTTAATATTGTTAACTTCCCAAATTAAAGGGTTTAGATTTGTCAGGTGTAAGATTGACAATAAAGCTGGTTAAATTCATACTTATCAAGGTCACAATGGTAAAATTGAAAATATCCACTAACACAAATTCTAATATGTTCTTTTCATAGACAGTGACCCAGGAAAAACATGGTGTCCATGTGAGGCACTGTGATATATAGAATATTACTTTATTATTATTATAATTTACTGCCACCGACTGTTCTAAATTGTTTAATCTTAAACTCAAATATCTATCTACATGTACACAATAAATAACAGAAGATTTTTCTTACCAATGATTTTGGAAGAGACTATAACACGTTGTTTTGTAGGTAATTTGTTATAAAATCAAAGTTTATGACAAACTGAAATTTGAATTTCTCATATTTGATGACAATTTATTAATAGCTGTAGGGGCAACAAGCAAACCAAGTGTATTATTAGCTTAATTAATTTATACTGTATGTGAAGCTATGAAATGTTTAACACATTAATTACACTTAGGAATAAAACTTTTTATGGCCTGATACTACACAATAACTGTATTTCAGTTGTCATGTTCCAGTGAAAAGAAGCTGCATCATTATGTAATATGGTCTGTATGAGAATATGAATATGTTGTATGTAAATGGAACAGTGGCTTTTATCCAAATACAAAAAGGTACTAAACGCTGGGTGTGTATTGCACAGATTGCACTTTGCATGTAGCATTTACTGTGTTGAGAGTAATAATTGTAGACCTGCTCTCTGTCACTGTCATATAGGGGAAACTGTACAGTTAAAATAACTGGAAGAGCAGTTGTCACACCTGAAAAGCTTACAACCACTTAGGGTCAACAGACCTTAAAAAACAATACAACAGGACTGATTAATATAATTTACTCATTTAGTCTATTGAGTAAGAATAACAAAAATAACTACAAAGAAAATATGTTTTTTCATTTAATTCCGACCCTGTCTGTTCCACACATAGATTTATTTAATCATAAAGAACAAATCATCAAAAAGAGTCATTGCTCTTTCTGAACTGATACAATACTTATCTGATGTACAGACCCCCTTCTCTGTTTAGAATGTAAAACTCAACATATATGAATAATCACCTTCTTATCTTGTTAAACTGCTTCTTTAGAGTAGAGTAAATGATAAATGGTAATACAAACATGAGGGAAGACTCAGCGAGGCAGTCTGCTCGAGGCTTCCCATAACTCATTACACAGGTAACTGAAAGGGGCTAACAGAAGGGGTCATCCTCATCCTTGTCACCCTTAATCCCTGTTAACCGCAGTCGAGCAAAGTCTTCAAACACAAAGTCATCAGCCTGAGGGGAGGTACTAAAAACAGGAAGAATTTGATCACGTATTATCATAAAAAAAGAAACTAAGACAAAATAAAGATGCAGTTACAATCATAACATCAGTGGATGTAATAATAATAATAATAATGACTATTTTATTGGGGAAATTTGTTATTTGGACAGCTGCTAGACCTTTTTAGCAAAAGAGACTGCTAGATTTAAACATGTGCTGCACCATGACCACACAATCTGCAGTAAGTGCCAAACAGGGGCTATGTCTTCCTGATGGAGAAAACTACACAGTTCTCCCACAGAATACTGTATGTAAACCTGACTCTATCCCCTAAGACCAAGTCTTAACCTTCAAAAAGCCTATGGCAGAGAAGCTTTGCCTGAGAAGCAAAAAGGTCCACGCAATAATGGAATTGATGTCTACACAAAGAAGACAAATGCATACGCATACGCACACACACACACACTTACTTCATGTCAAAATCTATGAGGTTTGTAGCCACGGGAGCCTCGGGCTTTGGAGCATCTGCTGACAAAAAAAGTCACAATAAGTAATTAATGTGTAACAGACTGTAATCTAATCATCTAAATCAGTGATTCCTAACCTGGGGGTCCTGACCCCCACAAGGGGCGCCAAAGGCTTCCAGTGGGTCGCCAGGACATCTCCACAAAGGGGTTAAAAATGTATTTATTATATTTGTTTATGTAACGTTTATAAATAGATTTTTTTAGCCTAAATATTCAGTTATAATTATGATTTTATTTTGGAGATGTTATGTGGCCGCTTCCTGTTTCCTGTGAAGCGCGAAAAATGTTACGGAATGTTTTTCTCC
>JAUMHJ010000010.1:14374419-14390924 GCA_032361105.1 Microctenopoma lineatum | reverse complement strand
AACCTTGCTATGTAAAGTGCCCTGAAATGACTTTCGTTGTGATTTGGCGCTATACAAATAAAGATGAATTGAATTTAGCTACTTTATATATCAGGAGTGAAATATTGCTAACAATAACAAAATACAATAAGTCACTGGCCTGATCATGTGAAGCCGCTATGCTTTGAACATTTCTGTTTGCGTTACTATATATGAAAACTGTAATGTTCTCTTTGATCCTCACTGTCACTGTCATTATCATTATCATTTTTAGCACAAGAGTAAAACTACAACTTGTAAAACGGGTTCAAGGCTGAATGAGTACGAGAGAATTGAAGATATATCATCAAATCAGGAAAAATGCCGTTTGAATTGATTCTAGATAGTTTTTTTTCTCTAGGATTCAAAAAGTCGTCGCTGTAAAGTTAAGATTTATGAGTGACGGTCACAGACTGAGGCTACATCCTTCCTGTTGCTGCCAACACCCCAACTTATCCAATTGAGGAAGTCAAACTAAACAAGTTCTGATCATCTGACTGAGAGCTGCACAGCTGTCAAGTCACAACTCGTATGTAAGACATGGAAACTAGAGAAAGTCAACTTCAAGCCCCCGACTGAAGTTTGCATCACGATTTTCCACACGCAGCGGATCGCTTCCCAGTGTCTGCTGTTTGCGGCTCTACAGCGTGGCTGTCTCCTCACAAACTGACTGTGCTCTCTATTGATCTCTCACACCACACAGCAACACACTCTATGAGTGACCCACCTGGTTCCCGCTTTGTCCCCCATCTCCCCAGTGTGGTGTGGACAGTGTTTGACGTCTGTTGGCTCTGCTGGTCCTGCGCTGCTTTAAGCTCATTCCTCCTGTTTCCGCAGCTCAGGGACAGAAACCACGCCCAATACTTATTCGTTGCATCAAAGTGAAAATCAATATAGTACAGTTATTATTGAAATAAATGTAACATACAAAAATAATTGAAGGCGTGTATAGCTAGTCTATAGTATATAGCTGAATAAAATAAATAAAAATTGTTTGTTCATATTGGTTCCTCTTTATTGAGCGGAGCACTTTATTTTGAAAAGGAAGTGGCTGATGATGTGGGCGTGTTACTGAGGGCCATAGTAAACGCCTTGAATGCGCTTTTAACTGAGGCGGAGCCGAACGCCGGAGTCCGCATTAACTGCGCGTATTCAGGCCCGAATTTCGGCTCGGTGAGGAAGCGCACTTTTATTTCTCTCTACTGACTATTTCTGTCCTTGGAGGCTGCAGACATGGTGAACCGCTCTGTGTGGAGTCTTTGTCTGCTGCTGGCGCTGCTGCTGCCGCTGGAAGGTGAGGCTTTGTCCGACACACCTCACCATGTCCACATGTTGTAACGATACCTTGATGTGAGGTCGAATAGCGGTCCACCGACAAGACACAGAGACAGGACACCATCCACAGCCATTGAGAATAATATTTTTTTCTGTCAACCACAGATATAACGGCTTACAGAGGTATATCATTAGAGCTACGGTTTGCGTCTCCATTGGCTATTTTCCTTTTAGGTTTCGCAAACATTAAATATTCTCATGTCAGCTGTTAAAGGTCCAGTAATTATAGGCTATTGCACAAAAGACTTTAAAATGTATTTAACTGGGTTTCCGTTATTAACATGTATTACAGATGGAAATTATGCAGCACCACCCACAGTGAGCTGTAGCTGCACTAAAGCAGGTTAACATGATGTGTCAGTGGGAAAAAATATCAAACGTTAGTCGGTCTTTAATGTGTTTGCTTCTACGTTTTGCTTAAGGATTCGTTTGGTTTAAGGCATTAGCAAATCTCTACAGATGTGGTAGAACGCACTGGAAGGATACCTTAGTAACACTGAGGAAGACAGGAGCCAATATGAGTGAAAGGAAAAGGCCACTTGTAATCTACAAAAATACCTTTCGATGCATACTCAATAATCCAGGTAAGATAAGTTGATTCTGTTCATTTGGACAAAGAGACTTGGATGAGTCCTAAAATATATCTCCCACTAAAGAACTTGATGAACAGAATCAACTTTCTAGGATTGCCAGAAGACATTTGAGGGGGTATAGACTTCAGATGAGATGATGCCACTGTACACAAAATGCGTTCCATTACTAATAAAACTAACAATGTGATATATAAAAAAATTTCTTAAGATAAAAGTGGCCTGGTAGCTCAATCAGATATAATTAATTATAATTTCTACAAATGTTTTTACAGGACAAGATGTAGCATTAGAATTGTATTTAATATTAATGAAATTACTGTATGCGTAGCTCCACCTTCTACTGTACATTAATTAGAGTTACAGTTATTACAAACCATTGTAACAGATGTATCAACAACAAAATTCATCATCGAAACATGTTACTTAATTCTGACAAAGGCCAACACAACATCAACAAACTTTCACCTGACAGCGGAATAGTCCTTGCTTTGTTTGTATGTCCATACATGAAGTGACTCTGCTGCCTTATGTTTAAACAGTCTTTTCTTTATAAATAAGTGGTCTGTGATGTTCATTTTGTTGTCCAGCAAAAACGCAGTTGCTGCAGATTTGTCAGCACATCCACGATGTTAACTTCCTGTTCCACCACATAGCCTGTGGCGTTGCAAAGATAATCAATTAGTACTAAGGAACCCAAAGTGTGCCAAGAAAATGTTCCCCACACCATTACACCACCAGCACCAGCCTGAACCGAATGTCACAAGCTGAAGGAAGGAAGAATGATAGGACTTCCTCTCATGATGAAGAGACTGGAGATGGAGTGGCACACAGCCTATATGCTCATGTGCTTGACAAAATCTTAGCCAGACTGCAAATACATGTGGATACTTTACCTAATTTTACAGTTATGTCATAATGTAACATAAAACATGAATACACATTGTAGGCAGTGGCCTGTCTCCTCTGTCAGCTTTCAGGAAAAGAACAAATCTGGATTCAGACAGGTAATACAGATTTAATACATTTTTCTGAAAAAGTGAGAAAAGATAAACAAACTAGCAGCCACATGTAAAATTGCTATGTGTTTTACAATGATTAGCAATATTAACATCGCTATCCACCCTAAGAAAAGCTACAGGATAGATTACCTCCACATCAATACGGGAAAAAACAGAGTTTGGTGGAGTTGGTGGTGGACTTATGTAGCAACAAACAGCCTCTGCAACCAATGAACATACAGGGTAAGGACATTGAGGCTGTAGAGAGCTACAGGTACCTTGGTGTTCATCTGAACAATACACTGGACTGGACTCACAACTCAAATGTGCTCTACAAAAAAGGGCAAAGCAGCTGTACCTGCTGCGGAGACTCGGGTCTTTTTGAGTGCAAGGGATGCTCCTGGGGACTTTTTATGACTCTGTGGTGGTATCAGCCATCTTTTATGGTGTAGTCTGCTATGGCAGCAGCATCTCTGCTGGGGACAGGAAGAGACTGAACAGGCTGATCCGGAAGGCCAGGCCAGCTCTGTTGTAGAATATCCTCTGGACCCAGTGAAGGTTGTGGCTGACAGGAGAATGGTGACTAAGCTGTCATCCCTGTTGGATAACATCTCCCATCCCATGCATGAGACTCTGGCAGCACTGAGCAGCTTCTTCAGTGTTAGGCTACTGCATCCACATTGTGGGAAGGAGAGACTTAAAAGGTCTTTTTTTCCAGCTGCTGTCAGATTGTACAACAAAGACCTTGCAGCTGACCACACACACACATAGACTGACGCACATACACATGATGCAGAACAGTGGCTTAACAATAGTTAATAATAGCCAATAGTGCAATATTCTAATAATAATTTAAATTCTAAGTGCAATATAGCCTAAGTGCAATTTTACAAAGCTGCTGTTCTGTAATGCTGTGTACTGTACTGAAATTATTTTTTATTCTATTAGTTTTGTTAAACTTTTTGCTGCTTCTTATCTTGTACTGTCCACTTTCTGCCGCAACAACAAAAATTTCCCACGTGTGGGACTAATAAAGGATTAACTTATCTTATCTCATCTTATAATGAGATGAGATGAAATCCAACACATTGTCTAAGATGATAGACTGCATTATATTCTGCGGTGAGTTTGAACGTGGTTATAATGAAAGTAAACACACATTTTATGTGGTGCACCTGGAGACTGTCACTGTGCTTAAGATAGAAGGTATATAAGGTAGAATAAGCTGCTTGGCTGCATGTTCTCAGTTGAAGTAGAGCCGGATACAATTTATGGAACTATCTTCTCTGAACTATCTTCTCTGATGGTATGTGGAGGTACTTGCGTAGTCTCACACTGTGGGCAAAACTGGCAAATAAAATCTGTGAAATTACATGTAATGTGTAATGTGGGAGGTCCCCCCAACAGACCCAACTCTAATTATAAGCTCTATATAAAAGGAAAGTTTTAAGTCTAGTCTTAAAAGTAGGGAGGGTGTCATAAAAGTATGAGTGGGTTAGCCCATCTCTTCCAACCACAGTCAATCGCAAACCTTGTATGTCTGAACAGTCGTCAGAACAAGAAACACAGACCATGTGTTTTGTGAATGGCTGCCCCAGGTTTAGTCTTTATTTTTCTGTGTCTGTGGTACAGCAGCAGAAGATTAGTTGACTGTGGACCCGATTTGGCACTGGAGCTGGGGGTGACAACAGCAGCAGGGCTCTAGGAGCTGACTTAAATTTAAATTTAGATTTAAAACAGGTTGTCATGGATTGTTTTATGTGTCAGATTAAGTTTAATATGTCTAATTCTTCTGTCTTATCTTCCCTTAACTGCAGTCCTGTCTCAGAGTTTTGACCTGGCGGATGCTCTGAATGGTGAGACTGCAAAACCTAGTAAGTACAATCACTGGATAAATGTCAAAAAATTATCAATAAGGAAAGACTAGTACTAAAAGTAGCAAGGGTTTCTGCCTCCTGAACCACATGTAGACCAGCACTCTAAGAGCAAAGTGCTCCGCTGGGATAATAAGGTTCTATGAGGTCTTTAAGATATGTTAAAGCCTGATCATTTAGTGCTTTATAAGTGAGGAGAGGAATTTTAAACTCTATTCTAGATTTAACAGGAAGCCAATGGAGAGAAGCTAATGTAGGAGAAATATGATCTGGCCTGGTAGCTCTGTGGGATAAGCATCAGACTAGGAGACGGTGGCAGGCTCAGATCCTTGAGCTAGCTCCTTGTATGTCACTTTGGATATAAGTGTCTGCTGAGTAAAGTAAAGCTTTACATCAATGCACAGAACCTTTCACCAGCTTATAAGTTATTTAAATGTATTAGTTGAAAAAGAGAACTGAAACATTTTTACAACGATGGTAACAAAGCTTAAATCATTAATCTTTTTGAAAAATGTCATTTCTGTGTGTCCAACCTTTTGACTGTTAGATAAGACAAGATTCTTCTGTGAGAAATTCACATTGTGTTAACAACACATTGAGGGGCAAATAGAAGACCAGTCAAACGTCTGGAGAATATATACATTCTCAGTAAACTCTTTGAACAAGATCAAACATCGACAAATCCAATGATTAATGATAAATTGGAATTGATAAAATGATAAACAGTAATATCAACAATAATATTTGAGTTGGGTTTAGTGTTAGTAGACACTTCTGAAAAGGTGAGCCCCCAAAATGAGAGCAGGTGACAGGACAAGATGGCGACCTCCAGTGACATCATTTGCTTTGTCGTCACTATGGTGGAAGAATTTGATAAAAGGGATACAACTTTGAAATACAGGCATGGTGAAGGCAGAGGCATGTTGAAAACCAGCAGAACATCACTATGACAGAATAACAGGACTGGACTGTTGTTTCGGAGTAAAGAGATCAGACAGTCTGGCAAGTGGGGCAGGCTTTACTGGGGAAGACACAGGTGATTGTAGGACAATGGGGGTAAACTGTGCAGCATCCAGTGTTACTATGATGCCAGCTAAAACAGTTTTCTTTTATATTAATATAATAATAATAATAATAATACAATGCTTTCACCGCAGCCCCTCCACCCAAGCCAGCAGCACCAGCAGGAGGAGCAGGAGGTGGTAGGAACCATATATTAGCCACTGATGGAAAGTGTTTTGTTGTGAATGTAACCAAATATATTAGTTTTTTTTTAATTAAATAAATAAATATTAATACTTTTTGTAAATTAAATGAATATATGTGGCTTTAACATAGTCATCTGTTATCAATGTTCTCTACAGAGCTTGATCTGTTAGATGCCATTGACAGCACCACTAAAGCTCCACCCAAGGTCCCCAAAGGAACAAAGGCCCCAGCCAAGCCCAAAGCCAAGCCAGGTTAGAGATTCACACCAGAGATTCAACCAACTTCTTCTTCTTAAGGCCTGTACAGCAATGTCCAAACCTGGTTAATATTTTCAACATTTTAAAGCTGTTTATAATGTAATTCATCAGATATTTTCTTGTTTTGCAGACCATTTCAATTTGTATAAATGTTTGATTTGAATTTAAAATAATGTTTTTTTGTTATCTTTATGATAATATCCATCATTTTCACCACTGCAGCTGATAGTGACTTTGACCTGGCTGATGCTTTGGATCCCAACAATGACATTGCTGGCAAAGATAAAGGCAAGGGACGTGAAGGTATGTGCTGACTAGAAACAAAATATAGCCCAGGCCAAACTGAAACTAGCAAGCAAGCAACAAATTATAAAATAAATATTAATAAAACATAATCTGTCATTTTGGTTATTAGTTCTGGTTATTTGCACTTTACTTTGCTTGGCAGATGTAATTTCCCGAAGATCTTTCTTCCAATATTTCTAGCAACAAATTGATTAGTGTAGTTATTATGTCACACTGAACCCTTGAAATATAGATAACTTTATTTAAGAAAAGGCGCAGCAGTAGATTTGAGATTCTTCTTCAGTTCTATTGTGCCTAAACTTGCCAAAACAAAGACATTGTCAGTAAAGACAATTTTCATCAGCTCCAACACAACACAACAGTTATCTTCAAAAAGGTTTTATCCAAAGCAACTGGACTTGTTTGATTTCTTGACGGCGTTTCACCCTTCCATTCCAGAGGGCTTTCTCAAGTCTGAGACTTTGAGAAAGCCCTCTGGAATGGAAAGGTAAAAAAAGTCCAGTTGCTTTGGATAAAATATTGGAGATAACCATGACCTGGATGACTGAGAACTTCACAGATAACACAACAGACACTCTTCCAAGTCTCTTCAAGAGAGTGAGCTCATCGATTTCATCTGCTGATCACTGTCCCCTCTCTTTGGTCTCTGCTTCATGTTAAAGTTTAGTGCTGAAAACCTGCATGAGTCTGGTCACACTTTGAATTTTGCACACAAAGAAACACGGTTTTGGAACATGTTAGCGCACACTTACAAGCTTGAAATTGTGCGCATTGTTTTTACTCATGGAAGAGTAAAAAAGCTGCAGATAGATCAAAGCACTTCAGTAACCCAGTGAGTGACCATTTTAGTTCCCTGTACCTTGACATTGCTAGTTAGGATTGAATGATTATTTTACATCTGTCTTATCTTTCAGGTGATTTTTCTGACCGTGATCTGATTGATGTTAGTAAAGACGAGACCTACAAACCTGACAAAGGCAAAGGTAATGTCAGAACATTGGTTTATTTATATATGTTGAATATCAACTGAGCAAGATGTAAATAGCACATACAACTCTACAGAGTTATATAGAAACCCAACAAAAAAAACTGCGTGAACATTGTCTGTTATTCTGTCACTGCAGGTGGACATACAGGTGAGAAGGATCAGGTTAACCAATATGATGACAACACAGGTGGGTTTTTTGTGTCTGTAGGTTTTGTTCATGAATACACGCGTGTTTGCGAGTATCCTATATGCATCAGTGTGCGTGTCTATTTCCAGGGACCACAGCAGAGGTGGGCACTATTGCAGGGATTGTCAGTGCTGTTGCCATGGCGCTTGTGGGTGCAATCAGCAGTTACATCTCCTACCAGAAGAAGAAGCTGTGCTTCAGTATACAGCGTAAGCTTTTATAATATTTAAAATTTTTCATTATAATATTTCATATATAATGTCTTAGAGGTGAGGAGTGTGTCCAGACAAAAACCTGCTGTAGGTGTAGGTGTAACATTATAATGGTATCACATGATCTACAGCTACAACAGGAACAGAATATCTGGACTGGGTTGTAAATCTGTTGTGTGTAATGCGTGCAAACTAGTTTTGTGATTTGGGTTGAACCATAAATAACTTTTGCTGATAGCGGATGAAATAACATGTACATTACTCATTACACAATCTCTAAAGAGTGTTGATGACTGGATCTTATTGATCCCTTTAGTATTTTCTTTATTTCAGCAAAAATATGATCTAAAATATGAGCAGTCATGGGTCATGTACTTGGTAACAAACCAGTGCAGTAGCAGGAGAACCTAATATTTATAATTATTCTTTTGCAGCAGGAGCTTCGACCAAATATTACCAGGAACCAATTATCAGCACTGTGCGTTACACAACAATATATTAGTCACTGTAGTGTTTCAGACATTTCCCTGGAGTCCATTGGGAATTCTAAGACTGTTAAATACCTTGTTGGTGTGATCTTTTTTGGCTGATCACACCTGGTGAGGTTACTTATGGTGTTCAGTAATCTAGTACAATTAAAATACAATATTTCTGTTTGTTTGTTTGTTTAATTTGGTTCTGTTATGTAGCTTTAGTAGCGCTAGTTATAGTTCTATAGAGTAATGAAGGTAACAATAATGTTACTAGCTGTAGCACAGTATTATGGTACATCACACTGTATCCTGATCCTGACTGATACATGTTGTTTAACAGAGAGCTTAAACACTGACATGGTCAAATCTGAGAACCCCGAAGCTGTGGTGGCTACAGAACCACAAGGTAAACACATCTCTACTGCACTTGTCTATACTTTTCCAGTGTCATAAATTATTACAATGGTTAATACATATATACATATATACATACATACAGCAGCTGGTAAGCTTAGAAATAATTGTTTCATTTGTAAGGCCAACAACAGTGTTATTAACATAAAGACCTTCTCATATTATATTATATTATTTCTGAATAATGAGCACTGCTGCTGACAAGATTCATTCATATTTACAACAAAATAAACCACTCTAACGTCTGCCCTTGACAACAAAGCATACTCTTAACACACTCACACAAACACATACACTGTTATATCACTGTTTAGCAGGTTAACAGCCTGATTTTCAGTGAGTATGCAGCAGCTGGACAATTTGTTGAGTTCACACAAGTGATTGTTCCAGACCTATCTACTGTAAAGTGGCATTAACACATTGTGCAGTAATATATTCAAAGAAACCAAAGATCAGTTGTTTAATATGCACAGGACCTGGGGCTATAAAGGTTTCTCTCAGGTCATTACAATTTGCCGTCTACAATAAATATCTGCAGTATAGTTTTTGGTGCTTTTAAATGTTCCTGATTCCTCATTCAGTGTTCATAGTTTTTTATTGTGTTACTGATCTATGTGTACCATACTCTCTGCTTAGTGTGTGTTGTTCTTTTTTATACCTGCAGATAGACTGAGGTCTGTTGTCACTTTGAAATAGCTGAAAGAGATGATTTGTACTTTGTCTCTGTAGTCCAACAGACTCTCCTGCAGCCACCACATGCTGAGCCCCCAACTGAAGAGAATGCTGTGTAACGCACACACACACACACACACATATAACCTTACCCAAACACCCCCACCTAACCCCTGCATACACACACACACACGAAAATTGGCCATAACATGCCTAGTTGTTCTCACAATGTAATACAGACACATACCTCCACCCCCCCACCACACGTGTTACAAGGCAGACTGCCAGTCATCTGTAGCTACGCTGGGATTTGAAGTCCTTCCGCACTGAATGTGAACGGCCCGTCTCACCTTGCCAAATGTATGTGTATGTAAATGTATTTATTTTACTCTTTGAATACCACTAACAGTGTTGCTTTGCCATCATTCAACATTTAGCATGAGTGTGTGCTAAGTTCCTCTACATCAGTCAACACTCTGTGACTTCGGGTGACGTTTTTACAGATTAAATGAGTTTGAATTGAGCAAACACATTAAAACTTAAAGCGCCTCACAGGCTACACTACACGTTCATGCTGACCAGATAAGTTATGATTTTATGAATCGTTCCGTAAGATCACAGTGACTGAATCCAGTCTGACTGAGAGGAAGAACATACGAATACAATCCTAGTTGTCCTCCTTTGTCTTTGTATAACCTGTGTTGTTTTTCTTTTAGTTTGCTTGGTGATCTGGTTGAGGGGAACATATCACTTTTACATAGGAAACAAGTTTTTGTTGTTTGATGTTGTCTTTTTTAGAAACTGTGAATAGTAACAGGAATATCTCATTCCCATACTTTGCATGGAATACTGCAGATCCTAGTCGCCCCCCCTGTTTCACACAGCAGTGATACTGAAGCAGTGAAATCAGATATGAACAGTTTTTACTCTCCATATGTGTGTATGAAGGGAATGAGTAACATATTAGTAACAGCTCAACAACAACAATAATGTAGTTAACTGCGATAAAATGTAAAAAGGAGCAGTCAGTAGATAATGTACTGATGTTTATGAAGATACTCAATCATCTGGGTCATGGTTATCCCAACAAAGGTTGTTAAGTGGCAACTGGACTTGACTGTGTTTAGTTCTTTGACTACAAGGGCTTTCTCAAGTCTGGTAGTAGTAGGAGGTTTATTAGTGTCCAGTACTTTCACTGGGCATTTACATTGTGGGTCGGTTACACCATTAGGTGCTGCCAGATGCTTCTGTCCCATTCCCCTAATGTTGTCTCTTAATGTACAGCGTTGCCTTATTCAGGTTTGCATTCATTGAAAAAATAAGGTATGTCTGCCTGCTACTCGTAGAAAGCTTTCTGTCCTCAGCTAAACATTAATGACAGTGTGTGATGGAGGAAGCCTGGTTCAAAGAGGTGAAACAGTGAACCGTGCTAATGTACTGCACAGTAAACATGATGATAGCTGCAGTGTGAGGTAAAGAGCTTTACTTCTACTGTGTCTTATGAGCTGTCGGCATGTAGAGCACGTAGGTAATGCAGGCTGCAGTCTATCTTTACACATTGGACAAATTTGAGCTTATATTGAGGTTCCAATGTGTGTAGTGAATCCCAACTTTTCCTCCACTGTGAGCAAAACACTGGTAAGAGTTCATCTGTTCAACAATGATAACAACCAATGTTATGAATGATAAACCCACCAGTGCCATCAGAATATCTGGAGCCTACAGTAATAATCATGTGATAAATTAGGCGCCATTATGAGTGACCGTGGGAAATAAAAGACATATAGACAATATATGATGTAGTGCAGTTGATGATGTCTTATGTTATCAGAGCAGTGTGTGACTCAGTGGGCATTATATTTAAAAAAAGTTGAGCTCAGTTTTAGCTGTGTACAAGCCGTTAGCAGTAAAATCGTTAGGATTTGGAGTACTAGCTTGTGTGATGTGTGCACTGTTGTGTGTTGGACGGGCATATTTCTGCTCCTTATTAGTCTAGAATCTTCAGTGTGTTTGTGTGTTTACACTCTTTGCCTGCTCTTTTTACACTTTGTACCCTACTTGAACATTTGTAGATAGTAGCAGCTTTCTGCTGAGTGAGGGTGTTCTGTACTGCCAGTGGTTTGTTTTTTTATTAAAGAAGCCTGAGGAAGCTTGCAGTTGAAGCTGTGTCTGAACCACCGACTGTTTTCTAAACTGATCTGTTGGTTAATGTGTTGTGTGACATCGATGGGGAGTTAGTGCCAAGTGTGTGATTGCAGTCGGTTGTATGACACTGTGTCAGTTCAGTTAACCTTGACTGATTGTTTTTGACTGATGTAGGGAATCCTTTGTATGTTTTTTAGACACTCCTGTATTTCTGAAATTTCTACAGTTGTGTCATTTCGGCTAGTGCCTCTTGAAATGCTCATGGTTTCTCTGCCACCACCACAAAGGTACAAAGAAGCTAAAATAAACACGCACACATGACTCTGCCATTTGGTGTGAGAAACAACAGGCTGGCATCTTAGTGCCCAGACCACAAGTACTTCCCAGACTGTAACATAGAAACATAATAAGTAGCTAGAAACATCACTCATCCGGTGTTACTGTAATATGTCCTTTAAATGATAAAAGGGAAAAACACTGGTAAGCAATCCTTTCCACTCATGAAGTGGGCCTGGTTTCTCTAGACTCTAATGTGTTAGTATTGTTCTCAACAACTAAAACATTCTATGTTGAGAATATGTGAATGTGCTTATGATGACACCATCATCTGTCTGTATCCAGGGAATTCTCCCAGGATTTAGTCACCACCCAAAATGTATTTAATACAGAGCACAGCTACAAATGTTTCCACAGACAGCCAGTGTAATAGAGGAGAGCTTTTGGAATTTTAGAGGTCCACATCTGAGATGAGGCTTTATCAGTGGACAACATAACAGATCTTTCTACAACCAGACCCTAAGAAACCAGTGCTCAGTGCTTCATGACACACCTTCATCTGATAGAGGATCTGACAGCCATGACTCGCCCCAGACCAGAACTTTCACAGAATGTGTTCAGGGACTGTGAGTAAATACGTAAAACTGATGAGTCATGGATTGCAATCCTCTTTGCCCTGTCAGCTGTTATTCAAATGGTGCTTTTCTATTTGCCTTATACCCTGCACTGTCCTGCAGGGACACACTGCAATGTTCACCTAGCACCTGCTGGCTGTTTTCGAGCTTGATCAACACCCATCTATTTCACCTCCTGGGTGGTCTCCTTCAAAAAACAAAGTCTCAGAGGTGCCTCTGAATGATGTGGGTGCCGTATGAAGCTGAGTCTGCTGAGAACTGAATTTCACATGAATCAAATACAAAAAGCTAAACTCCCAGTTTACCGAATGTATTAAATATCTGCAAGGCAAAAACCTTTGGCTTGTTGCAAAAAAACACATTCACCAAAGATGTAGCAGACTGAGATGAACTTTGACTTCATATGGTGTAAGGTCCTGATGGAATCTGGGCTTTAATTTGAATGTAACACGTTGTCACCTTCTCAAGTGAAACATTTGTATTAGTTTTAAGGTCGAATGAAGAATAGTATGTTTTTGGCATGTTTGTGTCCAGTACACACGCACACACATCTCTTATAGATAATGTGTGGATGACTCAATGGTTGTAATAAAAATGTTGTGTTATTGCAGTTTGACAGCAGTTATCAGACTGGTCTGAACAGATGTTATGAAGATGAATGCAGCCCTGGAAAACTCTATGCTTGCTTAAATGTTAAGATATTAATCTGTGAACCACCAGGACAGGATTAACAACCAGCAAAATATAGCTCATTCTACCCTAAAACACATGGCAGTTTAACCCAGCCATGGATAACTGGACGGTGGAGATATTTATGCTGCTGACACAGACAGATGTTTGTGGTTTCAGTGAATGAACCATGGATCTACAGAAGCACTAGTGCTGTCTCTATTTTTGACGAGAGGTGTTTTACAAAGCGTGCTTTAAGAATCATATCAGCAGGCTAAGGTCATGAGTTAATTCTTCTTCAGTGCAATTTTATATTAATGTAAAATAAAGGTGATATGAAGTAACTGGCTGAGTGGCACAGGATTATGTCTACTTAAATAACAGAGCAGACGTAACGTCATAAAAACCAGTCCTACTGTCAGTTCTTAATACGTTCCATTTATTCTGGTTTGAGGAACTGAAAAACAGGCTTGAATTTAATCATTAGCAGTCAAATAAGCTGTGTCCATATATGTAGACTAAATACATCTGAAGCCAGTCTAGGACCAGGTTTTGTTCTGGTTAGTTACAGGCCTGCTACCTAAACCTGGCCTTTGTTGCTTTGTAGAACATCTCCTTAGTGTCTTAGCTATGTACGGTAATTGACAGTAGTTCTACCACACTGTGGACAAACTGTGGCTACAGTCACATGCTGCCACTGACTCTCTGCTGTGCACTGGTGTCTGTTACAGCAGAGCCAGCTAAGATTCCGCTACCTTAGAAACAGTTCAATGTTGTTCCATGTTTGAGTAGGAAAAACCACAAGCGTCCAGCAAGCTTATTCAGGATTTGATATTTGCTGGCTGTGCAAGTTCACCTGTCACATTCAAAACACACATGTATCCTCTTTCTACACACTTTGATGCATGCTTTTCTCTACATACTGTATACACACATAGTTGTAGCATATGTGTGTTGAACTGATTGTTGGACAGACTCCGTTGCTTGAAGTGTAACAGTGAACTCTGCTTTCTCTTCTTTTCCACTATAACTGGCAATATGTTACAGGTACATGTTACTAATCTGAAACCAATAAAACAAGTGGTTGGACAAAGACAATAACAGTGTTCAGAATTGATCCTTTTTTATTTGTCTAATGGAATGTCAGAAGTGCTTGCAGCTCATTTGAAGGTTCGTGTTTAACACATCAGACAGAAAAAAAATAATGTTTACACATTGTTACATAGCAAAAAGTTTAAAGACAGTATTTGGCAATGCTACAACACACAGGACCAGTGACATGACTGATACGTACAAACGCAACACAAAACAAGAATGCTTTCTTAGACAAATACTCAGGCAGTGAAGTACATTACAGTGTGTGTAATGTGTAAATGCATCATACTGGCCGAACAGAAAAACAGGGTTGAGGAGCTGAAACAGATCCCTGTCATTTAAACACTGACACAGTAAAGAAGTGTGAGGAATCATGCAGCTGTTTTACTGACAATACAACTGCAGTTATTTACATGTCCTCTAATGAACAGCCCTGAGACATTTCAGCAGACAAACCCCACAGACTGCTGTCAGCCTAACCCAGAGTTTACTTGCTCTAGACCAAATCATGGACCAGTTCATAAAGTCTTAGAAATCATTCTCATCACCGTGACAAGAAGCTCGTCCTAACCCTGAACATGTTCTGCTGACATGAACAACTTCCAGCTAATATCAGCTACCACCTGCAATCAGCCATCTTTGTCTGCAACCTCATTTTATTAAACATTTCTTCATGCATAATTAACACTTTCACAACTCAGTTGAGTTGAGATCAGCTCTGAATTGAGAAGTAAGATGCTGAGGAGCTGGTAGTTTATATAATATCATTATTAATATAAGTGTAAATAGTGACAATTGTAGTTTGTAATACTTTCCCATTGTTACAGACCCACTCCACTCAAATATGCTTTCCTTATGTTTATATGTTCAAAATGGTTTATGGGCAGACTTTATCAGCAACATGGTGTTTTCACATTGTCCTGCTGAAGGGTACTGGTGTAGTTCACTTTCTGAAAGGCCTGATTACAAAATGAGGTGGAGAACAAAATGATCTATGTTGAAAATCCAATCCAAGTTCAATATGCAAATACGGAGCTTAGTGCTGCCTGCTGAAACACCATATGTGGAACCACTGACCAGAAGTCAACCAGCACAAACTTTTGAGTGACAGTTTTTCAACTTTTATCAGATGACAGTAAATATGCTAGAGTGCAAAGTTTTTAGATGTTAAGCAGAACCTCAAGCTTCTTTCCACAGTTTAACAAGTTTGGACCAGCAATAGCTAGAATTGATTTGCATACATCATCCTGCAGCACACATTTCAGCCAACTACTAGCTAAGAGAATCATTTTTAAGTCAGGTGCTTAAGTATTTACAACAAGAGGGAGGGTATGCTGTTTAACAAACCTCACAAGATAGTTCACTTGCTAAAACCAGGCTTTTTTTTAATCGAGTGTGTTACAGTTCAGCTGTATATAAGTAGGATTACCCTGAAATGTCTGACAAACATTGGCTTTGATGAAAAAACAGATTCCTCGTCTGAGTCTGAGGATCAAACGTGTACAGCTCTATCATATTGTCTTATACGGCATTTTTACCAATGTAGCTGCTGAAGAGGCGGTGGTGGATGGAGCCATGAAGCCAGGTTCTCTTGCATATAATGAATATTTATATATCCTTGAATTTACAATGACTGAGACAGACCAGACCTTTTCCAGGGCTTACAGAACTTAGTCATGGCTAGAAAACTATTTTTATGTCTTAAATGTGACTGCAGTGGGACTTCTGTTTGTTTGAATTTACTTTTCAAAAATGTTTTGCACCAGTGTAATAAGAAATATAAGAGCACCACCTTGTCCTAAGTATTTGTATAACATTGGACTGTATGATTGGCAGACAGTGACGGTGTCAGACAGCCACATGCAGTGGAGCTCCTGTAGGGTGTGTGGGGGAGGGGGAGTGTTCGGAGGAGGACAGGGAATGGGAGAAGGCCTCTTTCTGCAACTCCCCCACCCTCCTCTGCAGCTCTGCTCTCAGGATCAACAGCTCCTTCAGAGTCTGGTGCACAGGCACCTGCAACACAAATAAGAAATAATGAGCGATTCAAACACCATGTCAGTCACAAAGTCCAGTACTAAATAATCCAGTTCCGAATAAGCCAGTACCGTATAATCCAGTACAGACTAACCAGCACCGTCTATAATCCAGT
>JAUMHJ010000010.1:14313940-14325851 GCA_032361105.1 Microctenopoma lineatum | reverse complement strand
AGGTAACGGGTGGTTTGCACAACAATAGATTGAGGAGAATCAAGCTGAAGACCTGTGAAAATCTCAGCAGGGGTGAATAACACCTCGGGCCTGTCCCCAGAAAATAAAAATCCCTGTGATTCTAGTGCTAGAGGCAACAGTGATGGGAAAAGTTAATATAGGAGGGGCAGTGCTTAAGTTTCAATACAAATCCAGGAGCTGCTCCTTGTAAATGTACTTAAGCATTTCCCATGGGGAGGTTAAATTATCAGGAAAGGCAGAAACAGCAGCTCTGATCTCCAGCATCAAATCAAAAAAAGTGCAAATGTGCAGCATGCTTGCTAATGTTAAGCAAACAACTTAGCCTTATACCAGGTAGCATATTTGGCTATGTTAAAACTCCCTAAGTAACCACATACTTTGAGATAAAAAAAAACATGGCCACAAACTACTATACCTACCACTCTCTCACTCTGTCTTATGTCATTTTCTCTTTCTCTTTCTTTTTTAGCTTCCAGAAGTATAGTTTCTTGTCATTTTCAGGAGCAGAGCCTGCTTCACTCTCGTTGCACATGTTTGTTTACCTTCGGTCAGCTGGCACCGAGAGGGAGGGGGAGGGGTGGGGCCCGTAAACAGGGTTTGTGAGATGTCCTACACCGCTGTCAATGACATGTTTTCACAGTCTCACTAATGTTGTTCTGATGCGGTTTAAATTGTTTTGGTCCTCTGGGGCCCCTTTGGCCTGGGGGTCCTAGGCAATTGCCTGCCTTGCCTAGCGGCACCTCTGTATGAAATGGGGTTGATTTTCCTGAGATAGGACAAAAGATCAACAACATTATCTCAAAAAGGTTTTATCGAAAGCAACTGGACTTGTTTGTTTTTTTGACAATGTCAAGAAGATACTCAAAGACATTATAACCAACCTTTTGCTTGTGCCAGGAAAATCAGGTTCAATTCATATCACCACCACCGGGTTGGCCACCCTTAACGACCCATTAATGGGTGCAAGAGGGGCTGCCAGGGCTGAAGCTGTTACATCTACCCCCTGCCTTTGTTTCACTTAATGAGCCCATTCAAGTCAGGTGTGAGGTGAAACTAACCTGGAGGATAAATCTATGAGAACTCTCCAATTTATTTTAAATTAAAAAAGTTCTGTGGATGCAGAATGAAACGTCCCTACCGAAATAAGTCCAGTTGCCATGACTAAAGCCTTCTGACTTGTCATACTGGTGTTACCACAAACTAGACCACTATAATCAGACCGTCAGTAAAAACGATGACAACACGATCTGGCTTTCATAAAACTAATTTCACAAAGGCAGTGACATACAGTATCTAAACTTTATATACTATAATGTACATTATTAAATCATTAGCCATAAAATTTAATCTGTGAAGAATAGCATTACTTAAATATAATTTAATCTTGTCCTCATCAAGAACAGACGACCGTCCAAACCACTCAATTATAATGTCTCTGGAATAAATCAGAAAATAAGAGCACATGTTGGTGATTATGTGATTATTAATGCTTCACTTTAAATTTGTGATTTAAACACAGATTTCACCTTATGGGCTATATGAGTCATCATGTTTGGTTTTCGTTATTGTGTTTTAATTGTTACTGCTCCTGTAAACGTGGCTACAAGAGACAATTTCCCCAGAATATTTATGTAATACATCAAGTGTTCATTGTCTGTGAGGATTCAGCACCTACCCATATTTACTTATAAGTATCATATGACTACACTGATAGGACACTTTTCACTGGACAGTGAAAAGGATTGAGGTAAGTTGGTGTGTGTTGCTGTGGATGCAGAACGAACGCAGAACGAAACGTCTCTACTGAAAGAAAGAAGTCCAGTTGCCAAAACTAAACCTTCTAACAATCTTTACAGACACCAGTATGACAATTTTTTGGACCTGCATATTTTAAGGTTCATTTCTGGCCTCAAGCGTATTATTGTTGAGACCTCACAGAACAATACATTTTTTCCATTCAGGTGACTAATTAACCTTTTTTTACAACAGGTATTACCTAAACATTGACATGTTTGGTAAAAATCTAGACCTGGTTCGGCAGCAGTTCTTGTGCCATCTGCAGCGCCACACCGCCACCCTGAAGGGTCATGTGATGTGCCAGATGTTTCTGGACCCGCCTCTTTGGAAGCCCATGGCTGAATTCTGTCTTAACACCTTGAACGTGAAGCTGGTGAAGGAGTACACTGAGCAATGTGTGGTGGAGTCAGACATGGTGTAGCTACAGAAGGTGATCAGAAGGCGGATGAAAGGTTTACCCAATAACAATGAATGGACACAACTCTAGTACACATAACAGAATATACTCCCCTCTGCACAGCGGAGATAAAAACCAAGAAAGAAAGAAAAAATAAATTTAGTTTCTACATAACAAAACTTACATATGCAGTAGGTTTGATTAAACAGTACAAAGACAAATACTGGGCGTGGACATACAATTTGGAACACATGTAATCAGTTGCAATTGACCCAAACTAAATTTGAAGATATTCTAATATCCAGTAGATCATCCATTAAATACAATGTTAAGATTCAAGATTCAAGATTCAAAACACTTTATTAATCCCAGAGGGAAATTGTTTTGCCATGAATACAGCCACTCTCATTACAGAAAGTTAAGAAAACCCACCACCATAAATAGCACCAACGAAATATAAATGACATTTGTATTGTAAAAAACAGAGACAAAGTAGCCAATTTGATCAGAATTCCGGCTCATTTAGTTGTTTTGCAAAGATGGAATTGGTCATAGCTGCAGATTTGTGTCTGAGTTGAGTTTAAAAATTTAACAGAAACTTGTTCAAATCAACTGTTATAGATGCTGATGTGATTGGATGAAATTTCAATCTAGTTTCAATAAGGAGTTGAATCATCTTCTTATTAGGTATTTAGCCAGTTCATTGCAGTGATTACAGATGTTTTTCATATTATGTTCACCCCATATGTCTTATGACACTGAATTTGAAATGGGAATCTTTGAGGAAAAAAAAGTAGTTAGTAACTTAACCATAAAACATAAAATTTAATGTGTTGTTTCTGTAAATATAAAACTTCTAAATATATAATCAAGTTGAGTTTGGTTATAAAATCTGCCCAAATCTGAAGGCACTTTATTAAAACTACACTGACATGAAAATGATGCATCTATAAACTAGATACTTTTAATGACATTAAATACATCAACGGCAAAGCTTGAAGGAAACAATAAAGTATGAAATGATCATGCTGTCATAAAATGACTTACAAATGAGCCTCCTTTATGTTCATTCTTATAGCTTAGCTTTTATCTGTATTCAGTCCCCTTCACTTTTTGCAACTGACTAACTCATTAATTAGCTTCTGGAGATATGTTTCATAGTAATTGATACAAAAACATTTTTTATCAAACCTCTGGGACCAAAATTTCAGACTGAACTGTCTCATTTTTATTGTCTAAAACACATTATCCTCAATACAAGACAGCTTATATGTAATTTTAAAGCTGGCGTGTGAACAGTGAATACTATTGTGTTGTAGATTTCATTTTAATTGACATTTTGTTATGTTGGCCACTAATAAAAATAAAAAGAGAATAAAGTAGTTGGTTGTCTTTCCAACAGGTTTCCCTCTGGATCATAGATCACCTCTCTGGCCAAGGCCTTATTTGTCTAGTTACTCAGTTTAGCTAGCTGTCCCAATCAAGATAAAATATCAGTGGTTGCAAATGTTTTCTATTTTACAATAATTGATTATTGTGTTTGTCAGAAAATTCAACACATTCTTAAATTGCAATTTTGAGCTTTTATTATAATTATGGAGCTAGGGCTCTAATTAACTTTGCAAATGGTAGGTTTTAGTTTTCATTAGATGTGCTAAAGGTTCTAAAAACATTGTTTTCAATTTGTCATTGTAATTGTTGTGTATTGATGACCAAAATTGCAACTTTATCTATTTGAATTTAAATCTGGAGGTGAAGGGGTCTGAATACTTAATGTGCAACTACATACACTGTGTTACTAATATAACAATATTACTTAAATACTCCAATTAAATGTTAGCAGAAATTAATAATAATTTACTAAGATAGCCTAGGCTTACTTTTATAGTGTATTAGCATAATGTTATACAAAATGCTAGTGTTGTTTGACAGACTACTGCTAAAATGTTGAACAGACTACAAAACAGTTTACTACTGGCTTCAGTTAACATAGTTAACATATTTAGATTATTGTGTTAGAATTGAAATGATTATATGTTATGTGTTTTAACCATCCCTGATTAGCTGGCAAATCCTTCTGAATTGCCATGGTCCTCTGTGATTAGCGGTATGAGATGTTTAGCCATGTTGAAGTTCCTGTGCTTGACGTTTGTCAATAAAGGTAAAAAAGGTCTATTAAGAAACTTAAATTATAAATAAGACAGCAATTTTAATTTCCCCAATGTGATCAATAAAGTATTAATTATTTTATTTATAAGGCTGACCTCCCATCATATAGGATTGTTTTTTTAAAGTAATTTGGTACATTTGTGGTCCCTGAGGGGGAACTATGTGAGCTTAAATTACCTTCATATTTTTTTTTGTGGTGCCAGTATGTTAAAGTCCTAGGTAAATGTATCTAGAGAAGTTGTATTTATGGGCAGAGACACCAATGGCCCAGCATCAGCCAACGGGTAACTGTGGGCTTGGTGTGTTTTTGCCGTATAACATGGATTAATGGAAAATGGAATAGTAAATATTGTTCCCTGAACACCTACACACCAAAAACATGTTGATCATTATTAAGAGCATATTGGCATGGTGACATAGCGTTTAGCTCAAAGTACTACTGTGCCCCTGTACAGCTTTACAAAGCTGTTAGTATTCCTGTAGAACTGTTTCTTTGTTCTTCATTGCAGGAAATATGAATTCAACATGTGATAATTTTCTTTTTATTAAACATATTTCCAGTGCAGCTACTCATAGGAAATTCATTTGTAATAATTTAACAAAGTAACATAGATAAGGAAACATTCCAATTAGTTATGTGCATTAAATTGAGATGATACAGGAGAATAGTATTGAGTAAAGAACCCTGATCTAGGTGAATCAATTAATTAATGCTATAAAATCATGTTGGTCAGTGCATGTAGCTATAAGTAATTAATAAAAAAGAAAAACATTGGTTAGGTTTAGGTTATTTGGTTAAACTGTTTGGTTTAACCAATGAAGGATTGTGTGAGTTATAAACAACCACTTTATTCAAGTAAAGAAACATTTTGGTTAAAACAAAATCTGTTGATGAGTCATTCTCTACCACAACCTTCAACAGGCTTTAAGACCTGTAGGACCAGAGCTACTGATGACTGTGCTTCTGACAGACAAGACACAATTCACACAATTTAACAGACTTCCTTACCAGGTAAATGCCATATATGAACAAACAAATGATGGTGTTGCAGTATTACTAATGAATTAAAGGGCGGTCAGCTCTTTTACAACTTGTGAAGTCCTACATGTGGTATATTACTATATACTGTACATATTAAATAATTTCACCATTAACAAGCCCATTAATTACAAGGTGGTACTACTGTCTAAGAGGAGTGTTTATGATACAGATTGTACAGGTATCATTGGCATGCATCATCAGCACGTGCATACAAGTCAAGCAAACTGAACAGAAAGAGTGTATGTATTTGATGATGAGAATGAAAAGTTTGACGTTTGTTATATTAAATATTAACTTTTTCAAAAATTGGCTTTAGAGCCCAGTAGAGCTCCCAGACCTATTAATCAGGTACTATATGTTCAGCTGTCTCAGATGTGTTTCCAGATCTCCTGTTTTGATGCCTGTGTTTACACTCGCATCAAAACTGCCTGTGCCAAATTTCACGACGTTAAATCTGTATGTTACTATATAATACAAACATGTAAAGCAAAGCAGTATATTACTAGAGTTTGAATTCTTAACATACGCTTTAGGTAAATACTTGTCTAAAAGTGAAATGTCTGTCATTTTCCTTTTACAATAGCCCCAAAACACACTAAGGTGATATCATCAGTGGTTGCATGTGACACTTGAATTACTGATTTTTGTTTTATAACTTATAGCACTCTGTGTGAAAAATGTGATGATTGTATACTTTGTATACACGTAAATAAAATGCTATGGCATTGTGCTGCAATCCCTATAAGTATTATAGGGTTAAGTATTATATGAAGTATGTATTATAAATTACTGTACAAGCCATTGAGTTGGGGGCAAAGCAGCATGCACTTTAGTTGTTTTGGGCAATAATAAATAAACTCCAATCTTCTGTAATTTTACAATCCCAATTTCCAGAAATGTTGGGACATTTTCTATAATGGCCTAAGATCCAATTCATTAATTTCTTTAACCTTTATTTATCTAAAAGTACAAACAAAGGTTTTCAGCATTTTCACTGTTTGATGCCACACACTAAAAACACATTTTTCATTGTATGACATCATCTTTGCTTAATGACACTTTTTGAGAACACTTTGAGAACAGATACTGTTTGTTGCAGTTTTTCATAATCGAAGGTTGCATTTCTGGACTGAATTGTTCTAATTGTATCTTACTGTATTCTCATTAACGACAATTCTCTCAGGATGTTCGGCACAAAGTGATGAGCTGGTGAAAAACAGTGGAGTTTTATGCACAATCATGATCCCTACGCCTGTTAATTAACCTGCCCATTTTGGATGAGCTCTCAGCTTTTTTGAGTGTGTTGCAGCATCAAACTCTGAAGTTGCTTACCTGATTAAAATCCAATTAGTCAGTCGAGTACTTTTGTTAGATACATATAATTTCAAGCAGACTGACAAATCACTGATTTTTTATTACATTTTAGAAAAAGTTCTTTTCTGGAAACAGGGTTTGTAGCATTAACATTCAGTGAAAACAGATATTGTTGTTATACATCTTGATGTCCAGAAACAATCATGTGAGATAAACCTTTTTCTGTCAGTTTGATGTGAAACTGAACCATTTCACTCCACATGTGTAGAAAGTTTTGTACATCTGTGTACAGTGGCAACAAAGATACGATATATTTTATTCTCAGAACATACCAACCACTCTAAGATTAACACAGTGGGAAGTTGAAATGGCTGTGGCTTGGGTTACTTAAGCTGAGAGATAAAATGTAACTTAATACATTTAGTATACTACTTACTGTACTTATTACTGTTTGTGAGGTATTTCTGTTTGTGAGACTTTATATTTTTACATCTCAGAGAGAAATGTTGTCCTTTTTTAACCCTACATTAACATGACAGCAGCTACAATAAAGACTAACATTGTTACATGCAACTGATAAATAGAAGATTCTGCTTGAGTTTAAACTATTAATGTGATAATAGAAATCAGTTATTTTAACATTCACTCAGTGATGCAAACCTTTATCTCTGTACATTAGATCTTGTGCTTGATTTGTAGTGATTGCTTTTTTCATGGCTTGATTAATACCTTTGACCTCCAGAGGGGGGGATATGAACAAACCTTTCTCATGTGTTCTATTTGAAGTAAAGAGAAGTAATGAATGTCTGTTTTCTGTGAAGTTATTATCCCCTTTCAACATTTTCATACACTTTTTTGCTTTCTGTTTTAAGAAACAAGAAAACTGAAAAGAGAGATTTTGTGGACATTATTTAAAGCAGTTTCAAGTACCTTTCACATGCACTATGTGATTAAATTAGATACTTATTGTGTAAAACTTTAGCTCCAATATAACAGTAAAATAACAATATGAAAACGTCCACCAGTACATGTATTCTAAATGCAGTTTTATTTGACCATAGTACTCATAGCTTCACTTACTGTTTACAAAAGGCATAGGTCCTAAATTCTTGATTCTTTTTCAAAACACAGTAGAAAGTGTTGTTTTTTTACCTTCTAATGTTACGATGATGGCTATAGTGATAGCTAAAACGTTAGCAGGTAAACAACAAAACTTTCTTTTGCCACTACACTACATGTGCTGTGCAACACAGGCTTTATGTCAAAGTACTGCAGAGCAAAAACACTTTAACAGAACATACATTAATTTGCCTTTCACACATTCTATGAAAAGACACCAGAAAACACAACCACATAATATTATTTGGGGTAATGTAATTATGTCCATGAAACCTGTGCTGATAAATGTTTTGAAATCTACTGAATTACCAGGACTTGATCTTAGAGCGAAATACCTACTTAAAGAACCACCACACCCCTCCTGTGAACTTGTTAGAGTTTGCGAGAGGGGTTTACAAATTATCTGCCTCAACCAGTTAGGGTAAGTGAAAAGAAGAGAGTGAAAAGAACAGCAAGCGCAAAAGATCTAAACAACAACAGGAGCAAAGAAAACATTGGGTTGTGCTATATTTTAAATACTATTCTTTGCCAGACTATTCAAATACCATTCTATACTACATGACCCTGTTAAGTAATATTACTTTATGTTACCCCATCCACAGCACAGCAAAGTACATGTCAAGATTTCCATTGCATATATAACCTCCTTTAAATTTTTATTGGTTTAAGCAATAAAGCTGATGATGCCAAGGGGAGCAATGGAAAGGGTTGACTGAAGACAACCCCTGGGGAGGTAACATTAATCTGTTTAAAAGTCCATGTATTGTATGATGCTATAGCTTAGATTGATTAAAAAACTGACTCAAAACTATCATGTTTTGACATGACAGTAAGTTGTAAATTGCATCATACAGCTCTAAGGCTAGGAATACCAGCAGAAAGCTAAACAGAGTAAGAGGTAGGGTATTGAATGCTGATGGCCATTTAATAGTTGTTGGATTGTCTATTTAGTTTTTAGATTGAGTAATTAATTTGGAAAGTCTAATAAAAGATTACTTAAATAGAATTTTACACTGGCCATAATTTCTTTTTAGATATCCAGAATGATCTTATCTTAGATTAAAATAGCTTAGTTTAAAATGTCAGAAAATATGTCTTTTAAATCTGCCCAATTCAAAATATATATAATAAATAAATGAAGTACCGAAGTACCTACGCAGACACATGGGAGAACATGTAAACTCCATGCAGAAATGCACCCGGCCAACCACGGGAATTGAACCCAGGTCCTTCTTGAATGAATTATAAATAGTCAAAATGTAATTAAAAATATCTGTAATTTTAATTTTGATAATTTGATTATTAGAAATGTAATTGCAGATGTGTTGAATTAAGGTTTTGACTTGTCAGAAATGCATTGAAAATATCCCAAATCTTGAATCTGCTTGCCATAGGTATATATCTATAAGCTATAAACCTGTGTTTGAAGGCTTGTGTTCCTCTTGTGGGGGAAAGAATTATGCCTGGTCCCCATCAATAAAAAAAACCTTGTCCTTCTGCCCTCAGTGACTACAGACCAGTGGTCCTGACGGGGTCCTGTCACCTATCTAATCATAAGGGGGTGTAGGTGGAGATTGTTTTTATAAATATTTGGAGTATAAATATTTGGTTATACAGCTGGACAATAAACTGGACTGCTCCACACACATGTCTGCTGTATATAAAAAAGGCCCATTTTGTATTTGTTCTTATACATTTGTGTTTTGGTTTTAATATTTCTGTTGGTGCTGGTTCAGATGGTGGTTCTTCTTATCTTTTCTGAACTGAGAGCAGCTGTAACAGGCAAAACAATTTCCCTCTTGGATTATTACAGATTTTTGACTGTCGAATGATAAATGGACTTGTCATAGTCCTCCCCACAATGACGACGACGGTCACGAGTCGCAGCAACGGAGGCGGTCAAGAGGCGTCTACGTACATTATGTTAAAAGGAGTTCTAGTTCTCACCTAACACTTTCAAAATAAAAGCAAAAACGTATATTAAAATTGTTGTAAAGTAGGGCTAGTTTATTATATAGATGGTCACTACTGCACTATATATATAATTCACTACTGTCATTACAATATTATATGCATTTAGGTGAATCAAAGCGTTATTTTGTTTATTCAGCACTCTTATTTTGATGGATACATTGTTATTGATGTGGTTGCTGTTAACTAGCGTAACAAACGTAACAGAAGGTCGTGGATTTAAGTTAGCTCGGTTGCACAAGGGCTGCATTACTTCAGCCACAGAGAGAAACACAGTGACAGAGTTATAAGGTAAGCTATAACTGCACAATACCTTAACGCTATCTGTTCACAAAGATGCTAGTTCTTTCTCTGTGCTGCGATTGTAGCAAGCTAAACAGATTGCACTGTAGCGAATAGAAAGTACCTAGGAGCTTCTGTTTTCAGGTGAGGTTTGTTATGCCACTAATACCAACATTTTTTATTTCTAAACGTCAGGAAGTGTGTAGTGGAACTACAGTAGTCACACAATAGTTAAATAGAGAGAGAAGTTTCAGAGGGAGCCATACCCTGAACTTCGCTCTCTGCTGATAACAGCTGTTTAACTACAAAGTTTACTTTTATTTTAAATTAACCTACTTAAGCTTCAAATGAAAACGTTACAACTTTAAAATAGTTCTCCTACATGTCAAAGGCCCCAACAACCAGCTCTCCCTACGACTCTTTAATATAACAAGTAGAGAAGAATGCAGCAGAAAAGCAAATTTTATTTGCTTTTCACAACTGACTCGCAGTTTTATATATTTTTGATGTCTGTTGCAAATACATGTCCATACCCACACCTAGCATCATAGAAAAAAGAAGATTCTTATAACTCCGAATTTATTACGGGCATTACGCATTATTGATCATTGAGTGACCATAGATCAGTTGGTATAATAGTTACATATGAACTCCAAGGTTGGTGGTTCATTTTGTGGTTTTCCCAATTCCTGGTCACATGTTGAAGTGTCCCTGAAAATGACAACCCCTGGCTTCTAAAATACAGTGGCCTATGCACAAGAATTTTGCAAAGGGAATTGATAAATTATCAATTATTATTAGCTGAAAGAGTTTCTACCATCACTGCTCAGTGTTACACACAAACATTAGAGCCTAACTAATTTGATTGTCTTTTGTGATTTGGTGTTGGAGGTTGGTGTTGTCTCTGTGTATTTTTTGTTGATTTGTAATTGGAGCTGTATTACCGAGTGAAGTTATGCTGTTACTTATATTACTTAAAATTAATACTTGTCTGTTTTCTGAACTTTTAGGCAAGGTACTGAAAAACAGAGAACAAGCTAGCAATACAACATACTATAAAACAGTTGTTGATGCATCAGTGTGTAAAGGTATCTACATTTTAGGCTCTATCTTTTATAATAATAATAATAATGGATACTTTATTGATCCCCTTGGGGAAATTGTTGTTTGACCTGTGTCAGCGCTACAGGGTATCAGTGTCTTGTCCAAGGACACCTTGACATCGAACTCGCTCACCCTTGTGTTTGAAGGCGACTGCTCTACCCACTGAGCTATCATGCCGCCCTATATACAGAATTTTTAATACTGCTTATACCGTGCTTGCTTTTACATCTTTATAACAAAGAGTGGAGTCTCTTATCAGACTCTTTTTGTCTCTCACTCACACAAGGACATTTCGAGGTATCAGGGAATTTATTCCATTTTATATTTGTTTTCATAATAGTGACTTTTTTTATGTCAGTCATTATTTGAAAACAAGAAAAACATGTCTTAGTTATTTCTTTTAATCGAATCTGAATGTTTTGTACAATAAAAATTTTCATCTGGATACAAAATCTGATTCTGAATCTGATTCTGATTCTAAAAAGGTATATCAAGGCAGATCCAAAATATACTGGGATATGAATTTTGCCCAGCCCTAACTGCAATTGTTCAGCTACCACATGCTTTAGCTGCACAAGTTATTATTACAACCTAAAACACTCTGCTTGGCAGCTTGTAGACTTTACCCCTAACTGCTAGATTCTCACACCTCCTTACATTTGAGTATAAATATTATCCAAACAGGATACAAGTTC
>JAUMHJ010000010.1:14253051-14282912 GCA_032361105.1 Microctenopoma lineatum | reverse complement strand
TTGTTTACTTCTCAGTATTCAGTCTCCTGCTTATACCAAAATATTGTGTGCTGTCTTCTGTCTATGTACCAATTTACAAAAAATTTTGGTTTAGGTTACGATGTGATCGCTCAGGCCCAGTCTGGCACTGGGAAGACTGCCACCTTTGCCATTTCCATTCTGCAGCAGATCGACGTGGAGCTGAAAGGCACTCAGGCTCTCGTCCTGGCTCCTACCAGGGAGTTGGCTCAACAGGTAGATGGCTCTTAAAATTCTATAACGCTATGTAGTGAAGTTGTGTATTGGATTTCTTCCCTCTGTTGAAATTCAGTTTTATAGCTATTGAATTGTGGTTTGAGTCTCCACAATACATTTGCAGTCCTATTCAGTGTGCTTCCAATCTGCGCATCACCAATGGTTTAGCTAGTGTTTCAATCGGGAACAGGAAATGGTTCCCTAGTACACAGCTGTGCTGCTTCACTCTTTATTTTGCACAGCTTCCTGGCATGAGGTGCATCTTTTACTTAAGTCTTTTTACACCTGAGAATTTTTCATTTTGGGGATATGGACTTACAGCTCTTGGCCAGTCTTGTTTCCAGTAAAACATTTGTTTTCTTTAATTCTAAAAACGTGTCATTTTTTTTGACTCCCTAGACTAATCTCACAATTCCCTCCCCCATTGTCATGCACATTGTCAGAGGAAAACACCAACCGGTAAATAGTATAAAGTTGGCAATAACTTGAAATCCCCTTCAAAGAGTGGCAAGTGTCTGAAATGCCCTACTGAGCTTTTCCATGACTGTTTGCCTCACCATACCTAACATTTATATATTTGGCTCTTTTCATATCTCAGCAGGTTGTGTTGCGCAAAGGCATATGTTCACAAGAAATCAATTGTTTCTCAGAAGGCTGACTAGGGATTATTATAATCCTCTTGTAGCCAACCTCTTTGAATTCACTGGATTCACAAGTATGTAATGTTAATAAGAACATTACCTGCCATTATTTTTCCATGCATGTTGGCCTGATGCATTATGTAACAAGGCCACAAACCTACAACTTTACCTCTGTTGCTATCTGCTGGTTACAGTGAAGTGAGAAATATTTGCATGTCTTAATGTCTGGAAAATTTGACTTTTCAGGTGGCCAGGCTGAGGAAAACTTAATTGTAGCATGTATGGTATGTACAGTGTGCTCCAGAATGACGAAAGCAGCTGTAATGGTATGTAAATTTTCACTTTCTAGATCCAGAAGGTGGTGCTGGCCCTGGGTGACTACATGGGAGCTAGTTGCTATGCCTGTATTGGAGGGACCAACATCCGCAGTGAGGTCCAGAAGCTGCAGGCTGAAGCCCCTCACATTGTGGTTGGAACCCCTGGCCGTGTCTTTGACATGTTAAGTCGCAAAAATCTCTGTAAGTATTGTGAATTAATGCATGGTTCTATTGTAACGGTTCATTTTTTAAGGATTATCTACAAAGGAAATTTTTATCGGCATATATAGTTCTGCTAATGTGCCAACAGTGCTGTGTAATGATGAAATCCATGCGTGTCAACTGACCCTGTAAATCCCTGGTGTGGTGTTGCTCTGGTTGGCGTTCTGTTAGCTTGAGTCTGCAAACAACAGGGGTCCAGAGACATGATCATACTTCACTACTTCTGAATACAGCACCCATCATACACACTAGGAGTCTAAGCAGATGTTTGTGATGTGGGTGGGATACCCTGGTTTTAGTTTCACAATTTTTTTGGGGGGGGGGAGAAACTTGACAGGTTAACCACAGCAGTGTTGCCAATAAGGTGGATCGGGTATATTTGGCACATGGACAATGCAGTTATGTGATCTTTTTTAAGTTGAGGCAAATTTGCTAGATCGCAGTATTGTGACCTAGGACAGTATCTTTCTTTTTTGCAGCTTCTAAATACATCAAAATGTTTGTGCTGGATGAGGCTGATGAGATGCTCAGTCGAGGGTTCAAGGACCAGATTTATGAGATCTTCCAGAAGCTCACAAGCAGCATACAGGTGAGAGCTGAGCAGGAAGTTTGACTTTGATTTTAAGATTGAGAAGATGTTGATTTGAAAAAATCTCTTCAGGTTGTCCTCCTGTCAGCCACCATGCCGGCCGATGTTTTGGACGTCACAAAGAAGTTCATGCGTGAACCTGTGCGGATCCTGGTAAAGAAGGAGGAGCTGACCCTGGAGGGTATCCGCCAGTTCTACATAAATGTGGAGAAAGAGGTGGGGTGAAGCATTTTTGGAGATGGTGGAAATAAACTTTATGTTGGTGGTACAGGAGGATCATGGTTGCCCACAGTAAACTATAAAACTACATGTTTTTGTTCTCTGCTGGTATTGTTACTCAGGAGTGGAAGCTGGACACGCTGTGTGACTTGTATGAAACTTTGACCATCACTCAAGCTGTCATCTTCATCAACACAAGGAGGAAAGTGGACTGGCTCACTGAGAAGATGCATGCTAGAGACTTCACTGTCTCTGCTCTGGTGAGTGACTGATTACCTTCTGTTGTGCTTAATGTCTAAATGACCTGTGGTCATTTTCTCAAGACGCACACCTTGAATGTGCTTTATAATTTTCATCTTTGCCCTTTTATCTGATATAGTCAACTAGATGTGTCGCATTACTGATGGATACACACCTTATATGCATGAGTTTGACCTGTGTCCTCCCTCCCTCAGCATGGTGACATGGACCAGAAAGAGAGGGACCTGATCATGAGAGAGTTCCGCTCTGGCTCCAGCCGGGTCCTTATTACCACTGACCTGCTGGTATGTACAAAACAGTTGTGCGTACAGCAAAATTACCTCTAATGGGCACATCTCCTGTATCACTTAATAGTGACTCCAAGGATCCCTCTCCTCCCATCTGCAGTGTTGGCGAAGGATTGAAAGTTCTTTGGTAGATAAACTTATCTGCCCTCCACTGTGGCTGGGCTTAAGTCCTTGATTCACAACTAATTGGCAGATTACATTACAGATCGGAGTTTTAAACTTTTAAGAAACGTTCATTGCCATGGTGATCTTAGATGTGATTTGATTTAGTCTTCTATGATTCTATGTGGCTGCTTCCCTATATGTATATTAGTTTGTCCTGTGTAATAGAATTTCTGTTCCTCCCAAGGCCAGAGGTATTGATGTCCAGCAGGTGTCGCTGGTTATCAACTACGACCTGCCAACCAACAGAGAAAACTACATCCACAGGTAAAAACATTAGACTTCAGATTTAACTGAACTTGGCTTTTAATTTATACAGTGCACCAATTTCCTCAATCATGTCATATGGGCTTGTCTGAAGCTGTAGTTTCCATGTTATCAGGGTACAAATGATCAACCCTTACTTTGCAAATGTGGTGGTTGTGTAAATCTCTGCCCAGGTTTTTTTTTTCCTCTCCTGACTTGAGCTTTTTGTTTAACCTATCAGGATTGGTCGAGGTGGTCGTTTTGGCAGAAAGGGAGTTGCCATTAACATGGTGACTGAGGATGACAAGCGAACCTTGAGGGACATTGAGACCTTCTACAACACCACCATTGAGGAGATGCCTATGAATGTGGCTGATCTTATTTAAAGGAATTCACACCACCTTCGTCCACCCCCCTACCCTGCTTATTTTAGAAGTCAAACCTTGTTTCTTATACGGTCTGAACCATGACTTTACCCTCTACATTCTAAGGGAAGGGGGAATGCTGCCATTACTCCTGACCATTAAAATAGTCTAAGCCATTGTGGAAGGACGAATAACTGACCTGTTTCCTCTGCTTACCCTAATCAGTTTCTCCATGTCGGCACCTAAATTGTTAAAGCGTTCATTTGAAAATTTCCACGATGGCATTGCGGAATGGGTTTGTAACTGGGTCCTGCAAGTGCAAACATAACTGCATTTCCAAAAGCACATTAAGAAAACAACATGATTTTAGTTGTTGGCAAATACATCATGATTCAGTTTTAACATGCTAACACTAACATAGCAGTGATTGTGGTTTGTGTGAAATGCAGCTGTGGCTTGCACATGCGCAGCTTTAGCAGGAGCTACACTAACAAGTGGATCCAGCTCAGTTTGGACTCAGCACAACAAACCAAACAAAAGCAGTTTAAAACAAGTGCTACATTGGACCAAAATCGATATTGAAATGGGTTTCACTGTAACTTACAGCAACCTTTAACAAAACATCCTGGTCATGTAAGAACAGGTTTTGGGGGTCCGGAGCACACAAGGTATATTAAATAAAGACCTGTATAGTAAAAATTCACTATGAATCAGTTGTTTACCATTATAATGCTTGTATGCGTTTTTGTTTTTTTGTTTTCTTCTGGTGTACATACTGCTTGACTTGTACAGTCATGGAGGGAGCAGTAAGTTTCATTCAGAAGCTTACTGGTGGCCACAAAGGTGAGTTGTGTGGAGATGTTGCCTTTGACGACCTGGTTGGGTTTTCATCTGTTGAACATGGTTAACCTCGGCTTTCTTTTGAAACTAAATGGAGTTTTTTTTTTTTCTTTTTTTTTGAGGTAGTCAATTTGTTTTCTAACCTACCTCGCCAAAACTATTTGGAGGAAGGCGGGAGACTGACATTAAAGGACCAAACTACAAAAGACATAGAGAGATTATAACCCCTCCAAAAAACCTGTCTGCTTTCATAGTGTAAAATCCCCACCATGGGGGGGTGTGTGGTGTCTGCATTAGCTGAACCGTCGAGTTTTGGGGTGCATGGTCAGTGCTATTTTTTTAAAGTGAGTTTATGGAGTTGTTAACTTTTTCAAGACAGAAACCATGTAACAAGTTTTCTACATTGGATTCTGTATAGTATTTATTTTAATGGTCTTTAAAAAATAAAAGTTTCTCCTTTTACAGTGTAAACTGTCCTCTGCATTGTTGAATAGCACAGAAGCTCAACCAGAGCTGTCAAATCTCGTATGAAAAGACTAAAGTGATTTTAGTGATATGTGACGTGTTTGGCCATTGCTGATTGGTTTGCTGCTAATGCAGTTTGGTTCAATTGTCAATTTCCACCCCTGTGCGTTATAGAGTTCAAAAAACTATAGTTTTTATGTCTCAACTTAAAGTTGCATCTTCTTGAATAGTGGAGGCAGCAGGCGTTATTGAATATTTTAGCATGTTCCCGCAATAAAGTTTGTGGTATATACAGTGTGTGTCATGTTCATTCAGTTGTGTGACCAGGTCGTCAGGTCTCTGGTTCGGGCTATTTCCTGTTGCCCAGCTGCTGTAGAGTTAAGTGGGATGTAACAAATTCGTTAGCCCTCCCACATCATAAATCAACCTCTCAAAGCTTCCTCCAATCTGGTGTTGGAACAAAATCATGAACCCTTCTTCCTCCTGTAGGAAAAAGCCACCAGATGCTCTGAAGGTGGTGCTGAAGCTCCTTAACGCGCTGGTCTAGAATGTCCCTTTGTCTGGATAAATCGCTGGGATGTGCTCTACAAAAGCCAAAGCAAGTGATTGAAATAATTTTCTTTCAAGTCCTGGGTACGGAGCATCCCCAATCGGGATATTTCAAGTCTGTATTCATTTTATGAGTCTTCCCTCTAAGAGGAAAAGGAAGAATAAATGTGTTTAAGAGTCCAGAATGTTGGAGGAGGAACCCTATCCAGGACCGGAAGTCAGGTGAGACAGACATGTAGATGACTCCACTCATTTGGTACAAATACATATGGGGTGGAAAGTAAAGCTTTTTTCCACCTTGCTCTATATTATTTAAGAAAACAATTTTCTCCAGCAGAGGGAGACATTGTTCTTTGTACACTGCCATGGGCTCAAGGGGTGATCAGTTTTAAAAACTTCCTCCTCTGACATAGTGTAACGGGCTAGATAAAACTCAGGAACTATTTTTATCTGGTAAAACCTTGAACCTTATAATTCAGGAAAAATTAAACTAACTGAATCAAATAAATTTACAGTTGCGTCCTCTCCCATTTCCTCCTTGCAGCTCACTCTTTTTTTGGGGGTTTTAAATGGCGAATCTTTGTCAGAGGTGGGTAGGAGCGACATAACTAGTGTAACTTCTTTCATTGTGATAGTAAAGCTGAAAAAGTACATCAAAAAGTTCCAGACTTCCTCTATCGGTCTATATCATGTTTATACCATGTGACCTCTAATATTTTCAAGGTTTTTTTGCTTTGGCTGCGGAGGAAGCGTAGCATGAATGAAAGAGCAGCCCCTCATTACACCAATACAGAAAAACAGCTGCAGTGAAGCAACCCCTGGCTGACAAATCAGTGTGTAGGTGTTCTGAAAAGAAAGGGTGTGTATGTGTAGGCCTCCCACTCAGTTACAATGAGTTAGATGACTGGTTTAATATGCATTTCTGTCAACTGTAGCTTAATCTCTGATTATAATATGTATTATATTTGAATATAAGAAACTGAGTGCAAGTTAAGAACAGTTGTCTGTTGCAAGGTTTATAATATTTAAGTTTTTACTTAAGCATCAATAGGAGACAGTAAAGAAGAGAAACCTCCTGCAGAACCAGGCTCAGGTTGGGCAGTCATCTGCCTTGACCAGTTGGGATAAGTGGTAGAAGGAGAGGGAAAAAATAATTACAAGCAACAAAAGAAACACAACAACATGGGGCAGCAGACGAGACACGGGGCATGCTGATAGGACCAGTGACAGCATATTAGAATCATAGAGCTCTGCATATCTGCACAAAGCTACAGACAGAGGGAGACAAAGAAGAAGAAGCAGCATAAGTATGGGAGACAAAACACAAAGTTCATAGTCATGTCAGTGAAGACCTGCAGGTGACTGGTAGGTGTGAAAGATTGTGATGGACTGCTGATCTGTGCAGGAGTACGTCCTGTCGTCTTGTGTCCACGGAGACCTGTACAAAGAAAGAAAGCAAATTCTATTTCTTTAATTCATATGTTATGGTACAAACAGACAGACAGAGCTAACAAAGGTTAGCTACTGCTCAAAAGCAGATCTTCCAACAACAAACCAGTCATTTATATTGTGTAAGGTTGGAAACCTTAAATGTATGCCTGTATTACCTTAATTATGTAACAGTCTCATCTGAGCAGCACTAGGCAACAATGGGGAGGAAAACTCTCTTTAAAGAACATCAGCGAGGAGCAGCAGATGAGGCACTGGGCAGGTTTGAAAGGGCCAATAATTCCAGAGTGGAATCAGACAGCTCGAAGGCGATAGATGATTTTCCTCTCCACTGTTGCCAAGTGCTTGCTGAAGTGGGGCCATTGGGTTTTCTCCATTACTCTGTATATATTTATCTAATGTTAGAGGTCAGTGTGCTGAGATGACTGTTGTACGAAATAAATGAAACTGAATTAAATAGTGTATGTCATAGAAGAAATAGCCCAGAAAACACAGAGCTGAAAGTAACTTCTGTGAAAGAAAAATTCCATCTCAGTTTTTATTTCAAGTCCTTTTCTTCACTACACCAAATTAAATATACAATCTTCTAACAATCCACTTTACCAGTAGTAACTGGTTTGCAAACAACTGTTTGCTGTTAGCTACCACTTATACATGTGCTGCAGCAGCTTCACAGAGTGTGAGCACTGAGGAGGCATCTTTCCAAACAACAAGTGAATCTCTAAACACAGCACTCCATCCAGCTGTTATTGGCTTCACAACTCTCAAATCACACACGGCAGATCCCAGGCAGGTTAACCCCTCCTAACCTTCCTAGTGTCCCAATGTGATGACCATCCTGCCTCAAAACATGCTACGTCTCTCTGTTTTTTGTGAGGCTCTCAGCCTTGGTGGCCCTTCTTCCAAAGGCACTTTCGCCGTGGCACAGATACCCCATGCCCATCCCCCTACTGCCCAACACACACACACACACACACACTCCTCTTACCCACTCCACCCCCTGTTGGGGTGCTGGATTGTGAGGTTGAGAAATGGTGGTGGGGGGTGGGGGATTATGCGAGTGTGAGGCTCGTAAAGGGCCTGCCATGGTCTTTCTGTTGTGTGACGGATGGCTGGGAGGCTGAACAGGCCTATTTTGCATGAGAAGAGAAGCAGAGGGGAGAATAGAGGTCTATTCAATAAGGCCTGTCACCCAAAACCACCCTCCTCCTCACATCCCACCCCTTCATCATCCATCCCTTCATCCTTTCGTCCCTCCTACTCCCGTTTACTCTCTCTCCATCTCAGTCTCCTTTATTCCTTCATTTTGTGCCTTTCATTTGCCTGTCTTCTCTGCTTCTTTCTCACCCTATAATCTGCACCCCGCCCCCACTCCACTGCCCTTTTTACTCCTTCTTATTTCATACACTTAATTTCTGTTCATTCAGATTTCCCCTCCTTTCCATCAAACCATTTTTACCTCGCTGAGTCCCATAACATTTGAATCCTCTCATTATTTTGTGGGCACTGCAAATGAAAAGCTATAATGGAAATATCACGGTCAGAGCTTTTTAACGCTGAAAGAAGTCATGCGACTTGATGCTCTGGCATCCTGACTGAGTTGACATTTGAGTCAACAGGAGATATTATGGCATAATTAGGTTAAAGATGCCTCCAACGATATGCATCCACAAGCTGAATGTGAAGCTGATATGATCAATGAACGTATAGATTGAAACACACAGAAACATTAGTTACATGCTCTTAATGTTCATTGTCTAATGGTCTGGTTTGCAAAAAAACACCTGTAGTCTATGAAAAGAAGGATGATGTGACAGCGCCCCAGAGATGATTCCAAAATATCTCCAACATCTCCCTAATTGCTCGGATCAATTTGTCCTAAAGGCAGTTTCTGTACAGTTAGTGAATGTTTGACACACTCTACATTTATTTTAATAGACACGTAGTTTTAACTTCATATCTCGTTTGTTAGAGACTTTTGAGGATAACAACCTCCTTTTCAGAAGCAAACGTGGCAGCTTGAAGTTTCCATCAGCACAATCCAACATGAAACACTGATGTTGCAAGTTACAAGTTTTTCATTTGAAGGATCTTAGAGTGTATTTGTTGTCACCAACCTTCTCACACTTTATGGACATATTGGTCATTTTATTGTCCAGTTACAGCTTTAGGAACTAAACAATTTGGTTAGGATGTGGCACTGCCTTCAGCCCCCACTTCCTTTGCCACAGTGGACCCCCGCCTCTGCAGAAAATTGTGTTTGTACTCTCCAAGGAAAGACTTGACATCCACCACAGTTGTCACACAGAGAAATAGAATGTAATCTGTATATGGTATTCGAAAAACCAACCAACTGATTCACACGTCTCTCTTGCAGCAATTACCAGTAAAGTTAGTGAGGACAAACAACTTGCTGTAAGGAAGAAACGCACCTCTGTTATGTTTACTGCCTCTGCAAAGAGTAGACTGAGATTCAACATGTTAATACTTTAGCAGCCAGGTATCTTTTTCTAACTGGACACTGTAGAGCAGGTGTAGCCAACGTAGGGGACACCTTCAGGGACTGGCTGTGACTCAGGAGGTAGAGCAGTTGCCTGGCAATTGAAAGATTGGTGGTTCGATTCCCCGCCTCCTTCAGTCATATGTCTAACTGTCCTTGACATTAAACCCCAAGTTGCCCCTGGTGTGTCAGGTCAGCTGCATAGCAGCTCTGCCATTGGTGTATGTGTGTGTGTGTGAATGGGTGAATGAGAAGCAGTGTACAGCCCTTTGAGTACCAGTCTAGGTAGAAAAGCATTTACCATTTACCTTGTGGATGAGAGCTGTTTTGATAGAAGACAGTGGCCTACTAGTATTGTGCAGGTGGTTTTTGGCAGGTTTCAGGTGTCTTGTTTCTGATCAGCATACAAGTAAAAAGATACCCAGAATGTTGAAGGACATAAACTCAATCAATCACACAGCTGTGCAGCACTGAGCCTGTGTGGATACATCTCAATCAAAATCTGTAATTGAAATCTGTGATTAAAGTCCCGTTTTTCACCACGACTTCTCTATATTTTGCTGCGTTTATTATACCCTTAACCTTTGCAAGCCTTCTGAATCAAAGCATCACACGGCATGATGCTCCCACCACCATGCTTCCCAGTGGAGATGATCTTCAGGGTTTATGTCAAACGTAGCATCTAGTCTCAATTTTGGTTTCATCAGACCATGACATTTTCCTTCAGTGGACTATAGACTTCCACATATCTGTAGTTTTTTCTATGGTGTAATTATTAAATGGTAAATGTTCTGCACTATTCTACCTTTCCTACCCAAATCGCTTTACACTGCTTTTAACCCATTCACACGCTCACACACTCATACACTGGTAGCAGAGCTGCCATGCAGCTGACCTGACACACAGGGGGCAACTTGGGGTTCACTGTCTTGCCCAAGGACACATATGACAGGAGGTGCAGGGAATCAAACCACTGCTCTACTTCCTGATTCACAGCCGCCACCAATTATTGTTGCACATGGCATGATCAATTTGGTAAAAGGCTGGTAACTGGCTCCAAACTAGCTGTGATGTCACAAATCGAGCTTGGACTGTGGGTACATCAGCTACATAAGTAGGGTCCAAGGTTGTAACTTAACAAGACATTTAATACAAATCCTCAGATAACCTCTTCACATTTGCAGCACAAGCCAAGGAATAGATAACATTTCTGTAATGACTTTGAATTTGAATGGACTGCACCAGCTGGACTTCACCTCTCCCAACTCTGACAAGCAAGCAGAGAACAAACATATTACAGCAAAAACTGATGATGGAAAAAAAGGAGGAATCCACTCTCATGCTAGCTTTTTTTGTGTGATTACGTGTGGTCACATGAGCACACATTCATAGAGTAACAGTGTGTGAAGAGAAAGATGGAGCTGACAAACTTCACTGTCCTTCCATCTGAAGCCGCAGAAAAAGACAGACAGACAGACGAAGAAAAGAGGAGACTGTGAATGTTGGTGAGTTGTTTTATTTGAAAAGAGTAAAGCCTGGGGGGCAGAGAGGTGGGGGCAGGGGCGGAGGGAGAGGTTTGGAAGGGATTCCACAAGGTTGTCATGGAGATGGAAACGGGAGACTGGAGCCTCACAATTCCCAATTAGTCACAAACACACCTGCAGCGTGCACACACACACATCTGCCTAATGCACTATCCAACTGACCCACTCTAACACACACAGACAGACAATACCCACAGGTCATATTTTCATTGTATTATATTTTTGCAAAGTCCTAAACCTTGCTACTTAAAGTGCCCTGAATTGATTTTTGTTATGATTTGGCGCTATATAAATAAAGATGAATTGTATTGAATTGTATACAAGTGTACAATCACCACCCACTCTTTCACTTATGCACACAGACTTTCCTAGTTAACGCTATACTCTGATCTCCATGATCACATTTAAAAAGTGTTTTAAGAAGGACATACAGCCACACCATTGCTGTGTTGTGGCTGTATGCCTCAAACCAACAAGGAGCACTTAAGTCTACATGTATGTCTGTCCAGACTCATATTCTAATAAGTTTCATGAGTCCAAGCAGATGTCTGTGTCAAATGTAATAAAGTCCCTTCCAGGCAGTATCCAGGCACGCACTGATTGATGTTCCTTGTTGTTGTTTGTATTCTCTGATGTTTTTTTCTCATTTTACTCATGCCAACCGGTTGAGGCAGATGGCCGTCCACACTGAGCCTGGTTCTGCTGGAGGTTTCTTCCTCTTAGAGGGAGTTTTTCCTCTCCACTGTTGCTTAGTGCTGCTCAAGTGGGACTACTGAGTTTCGACATAAATCTTTATAGGTCCATATTTATATAGAGTAAGGTCTTCAACTTTAAACTTTAAAGTGCCTCAAGATGACTTGACTATTATTACTAGTATCACACATGCAATGATTTCATAATCATAATACACCTACAGTATATTTGATTGTAAATAGGTAAACAGGTTAAAATGTTGAAACTGTGAAATGAGCCCTTGTGACACATTCCCATTTTTAATCTGATGCCCTGTTTACCACCATTTCATCATTCTCACAAACCAATCCATTAGGACCAAAGACGCTCCCTTAGAGATCCACAATAAAATGTTGATGTGAGTAATATATCAGGGCAATGGTATAAATTGTAAAACCTTTGCATGTGGAGAAGATTGGTTCTTCACTAATTGTGAAATCAAACAATCTGGAAGCACCAGAACTCTTCTTAGATTTGGACATGTGGCCAAACAGAGTAACCAGACAGGAACCAACTCATGACAGACCTCGAGAAGTCATCTTCAGACATGAGAGAAGGGAGAATGATCATCTCAGTAAGACTCCATCAATGAAACCCTAACAGCAAATGGATAATAGATGGAGGCTAACATGTTTGTGGCATTTAAAGAACTCCTGAGGAGCAGGAAGACAAAGGTCACACCAGACAATGATCATCATTAGGCTATTAGATATAAAAGATTTAACTCAGAATCAGAATGTGTGGCTTTGCCTATTTCCTTCTTTCACAGCAGCAGTAATGTGTCCTGCTCCACAACTCTGAGAAAAAAACCTCATTGTTGTATTACACTAACCCTCACATGGACATGTTTACCCAAAGGAATCAATAAAGTATGTCGTTATCATAATAATACCATCACTGCTGATGTGTATTCATTTGTATTCATACCACAGTCTGGGATGCATACATAGATACGTTTCAGGCAGGTGATATGATGTTTATATACGGTGTGTGGTTTGAGTTTATACAGTGTGTACTACCTTATGGACACTTCAACATGATGGGACACATACATACTGTCACATGGAAGCAGTTGATAACAGGGATGAAAAACTGTTTTACCCCAGGGGCAAGAAAAGCCTTAACTCTGGCCTCAGTATACCAAAGATATCTGTATATCTCGGAACGTTAAGTCAGATAACATTCTAAAAACAAGTGTTTTGGCTCAATGACACTTTTTTTACTTTTTTCAAGTTTTGACAACATAAGAGCAAATCAGGTTGAACCAACAAACAATACTGCACAAGCTGAATCATTTTTTCTGACATAATTAACTAGATTTTTATTTACCACATAATTAAACAGATTTTTAAGTTCAATGCTCATATTCATTACGTTGGTCCAGCTGTTTTCTCCAGTATTCAGATTAAACTTTTAAGTCATATGTACTTACGTTTGATGGTATTTATAAAAGGTACATTTTTTTAAGTTATTCTAAGTTTCTTGAGTGTTTGTATGTGTTTTACAATACAAAACTTTGTATAGTTATGTCGGATTTAGGAGTACCATTCCCACACTTCATTCCTCTGTGTGTGTGTTTGGTCTCAAATCAATGGGTTAATTTTGACACACTTTGATAAAAAGTCTCTGTTTTAAGTTCAAAAAAACAGTAAGGTCTCAAAGTAGTTAATAGTAATTATTAAGATACTTTTCTGGGATGACTACTCTGTCTCCACCTCCGCCATCAACAAGTGTCTCGCGCACAGTCGGAGGCTTTTCACTTGCAAATGCATGCGCACAGACTGAAGACTTTGGCGCTCTCATTGGTCCGCTCCGAGCTCGCTGCACGAGGACAGAGGAAGTTTTAGAGCCAGCGGGCTGATGAGTTCAGTGCGTGAGCTGTGGACATCTGACAAGTGCTTTTCACCATCCGGAAAAGGCAGCTGCTGCGTTTCTGCTTGCTCATTTTTAAACACGCACGTCTTCAGTGTAGTTCAGCAAGCTTTTCAAAGTAATGACCACCGAGACTAGGATTGTAGTTGAGAAAACTAGAAGTTACTAGAGGTCTGAGCGCTGTGTTTTGTTTCCGGAGTGTGCTGTAAGTAATTAGTTAATTTGGATCACCGGTGGAACCTGAAGGCTAGGGAAGCCTGGCCACACGTCGCCAGGTTTACGGCGACTAAGTGTGCTTCAGCGTCCCAACTAGTTCGTAAGTTATCTCGTTTTACTACATCTATCCATCATGTACAGTATGATGGAACACGAGCTGAAGCCGACCGGCCAGCCCCCTGCTCACCAGACCTCCCAGGGAATGTCACCGGTCACCGGCAATATGACCGGGAACATGGGCAGCAATGGCGGCTCTCACCCTAACTCCAAAACGGCATGCCCACCTGGAGGCGACCCGATGGATAAAGTCAAACGGCCCATGAACGCATTCATGGTCTGGTCCAGGGGGCAGAGGCGCAAGATGGCTCAAGAAAACCCCAAAATGCATAACTCTGAGATCAGCAAGCGGCTGGGAGCTGAGTGGAAACTTCTGACTGACGCCGAAAAGCGGCCCTTCATTGACGAGGCCAAGCGACTTCGGGCAGTTCACATGAAGGAGTACCCCGACTACAAGTACAAGCCGCGGCGCAAGACCAAGCCCCTGCTTAAGAAGGACACTCAGGTGGGCAAGTACCCACTGTCAGCGGGGAACCTGCTGGCGGCCGCGGCGCAAGGACAAGGTGGCAGTCCGAGGATGGAGAGCTATGGATGGGGCCCCACTGGTGGGTACGCCGGCATGCAGGGCGAGGCGCTGGGCTACACACAGCAGCTGCACCGGTATGACCTGTCAGCGCTGCAGTACCCACCCGCGATGACGGCAGCGCAGACGTACATGAACGGAGCCAACTCGTACAGGTGAGTCACGTTTCTTGCAGGAGTGTGCTGTAGTGTCTCCTTCACTGTGAAGTGAAGTAGTGTGGTTACTTTAGGTGTGATCAGTGAAACCGGACAAGTCCTTGTAGGCTAAATCATCGGATCCAGTCCTGGTTAAAAATGTACAAGGTACCAAACAAAACAAAACTAAAATGCACTGCTTTCGAGTGAAAGAGAAACTATTCAGATACAGTGTTAAGTTTAATAACCTAAGTTATACCACTAAGCTTTTGTTCTTGTTAGTGAAAAAATCCAGTTCTCCAGTCAGCCACTTGTTAAAAGAAGCAAGTTGATCAAAAATGACACTTGTTACACTGACAGATATGATTCCAAGGTGTAATAAACTGTTCTTGGACATGAACGCCTTCACTTTTGTTTGATTATTCATCTTAATTGTTTTAGCCGTGTTTGAATAGAAGTTTAATAGAATAGAATCTGACACAAAAAAGGTGTTGAGAAAATCCAGCAATCAGACTGCTGTGTGGGCCTGATATAATCAGGTATGAATGTTGCGATAAAGTACATTCAGTCCCACTGAGTCACAGAGGAGCTGTGCATATGATGGAACAACAGGCTTCAGTCAGTTGCCTACTTGTTATGCGGGTGCCACTCTGCTCTGGGCTGGGTCTTGTGTGGAATGTTGATCAGGATGACTAGATGGCTCTGTGTGTGGTCCTCGACTTGCAATCTAGTATTCCTGTAAAACTATTGTCCCCAGTTCCACTTCTGGGTCTCTGCCTACTGCTTTAGGTCTCATGCTGAGCAGGCTGCAAACACTCAATTTGACATGATTGTTTTATTTATTGTGTGTTAAGAATTTATTTAGCTTGGCAAAAATAAATCAATTTGCAGTATCTCACACTGACCACTCCCCTGAAAATATATTTAAAAACTATGTTCACTTTATTTAAATTAAATAAATGCATTGAGACAATTTAAATTATCTGAGAAGATGCCTGCTGCCAGATGACTCTATAGTGACACTTAAGTGCAGATTTCCATCATCTCCGGTAACCCTTCAGTCCTGTTCCCACAGTGTACATACAGCAGTTGTTTGAAAAAAGACCAGTGATCAAGAGGACATATTTAATTTAAGACTGAGATTAAAAAGCTGAATCATTTGAGTGAAGATCCACAGAGGTTGTAGTGGACTATGTAGACAGTGCCTATCCATGATCGTGTATCCATCTTAGCCTGCAGAAGCTCATTATGAATAATGTGCTGTGGTTTGAACACTGATGTGACACATGAAAACCTCATGTCAGTAAAACTGAATGACCTGAAGTCTCAGGTAGTTGGATCTAAGACTGTTGAGTTGGCACAATGGGTGTCTGTTCACATTAGAAACTACATTTATAAAAGATGAGTTTAGTTACACAGCTGACATGTACATGCACATTCTCACTCTCATCACTGTAGTTACGTGACAACAGGACTTCGGTCCGCACATGGTGTCTAATCTGTACTGTTCTCTCCACAGCCCCATGTCATACAGCAGCAGCCCCCAGCAGCCAAGCCCTGTCACGATGTCCATGGTGAAAGCAGAGCCTGTGTCCCACTCACCTCCAACGGGGACACCAAACCACCACAGGGGCCCTTTGCAGGGTGACCTCAGGGACATGATCAGCATGTACATTCCTGGACCAGGAGGGGATGGCAGCGACCCCATGACAGCACAGAGGGGCTACACCAGCGTGCAGCAGCACTACCTCACAGGCACCGTCCCACTTACTCACATCTAGACTGAAATGGCGACACAAGGGTGGGGTTGGTGGAATGAGCAGGAAGACCAAATGTGTTCCTAACGCTCGGCTGGCTGGACAAGAAAGTCAAGTATGAGGGATCTGATGGTGGCAAAGAGACACATGAAGTGAAGAAAAGTGTCTCACTGTTACAGATGTGCCTACAAATGCAGACTAAATGTCTTACTACTGAAATGCTGTTTTTCTACCTCTGTGGTGTCACATCAGTTCAAATAAACGCCACACCCACCCTCCACCATACATACTGGGCTGAGACTCCTCCCTGAACACCACTCTCACTGCTATCCAGACAAAAACCTGTTTTTAATGTGTACATATTAGGAAATGTTTCTTTGTCTTTTTTAATTTTTTTAGTAGAAATTATCCATAATAAGTCAGGAGACTGTTTAACACCACTGAAACACTTGAGTGGCACTGGATCCACCACACCCAGACAGTGCTGCTGTTGCCGCTGCCATCCTAATGTGTGAGCAGAGCTGGTTGCTGCTGTGGGAGATGGACGAAAATGCACATCTTCAATAACGGAGCTATTTTTAAAATGAGCTCTTTGTGCCTTGGCTTTGATTCAGTACTCACATATTTTATTTTTGACTGATGAAATTGTGTTGGATGACTTGGGGAAACACCTGTTGGACAATCAGCACTGCATCAACAGGAGATAAACAGAAGTGGTCTCTGTGATCTGTGGTGTGGCATAGAACCACGCTGGTTCCACAGTCAGTCTGTACACGTGACGTTTTGGCTCACAGCAGATCACTGGGTCCACAGTCGAGTCTGAGAAGCTGTATGACTCCATCGGTGCTGCTTGTATTTTAATTTGTTCTGATTAGTTTTAGATTTTACCATTGGCTGTATGTGTTGGGGTGCATTGTTCTGGCAGCATCCTGAGCTGATGTTTGTTTTCATCATCACTTTGCAGTAGGTAGAAATCATATTTTTTTTTCAATAAAGGGAATGGAATTTAATATGGAATGCTACATTTCACTTGTTTTATTCCAAATAGCAGACATGTCTTACAAATACACTGGATCAACTGAGGGCATCGCATATGACTTCTTAGCTGCTCATCAGTTCTTAGGGTTTAAGAAAAGAAGGAAGAGAATGTATCCAAGTTTCACATGAAATCTCCTCTTCAGAAAGTGTAATATCAGTGTCTACAGTAATAAAAGTGTTGTTAATGCTGGTATCATTTTCAGTTTCTCTGCCTAACCTACTGTCTGGTTATCAGTGCTGCTATGGACCTAAAGAAAACGTAGATTTTCAGCTACAAAAGTGAATGTTGAATGTGACGTGTTATTCAGAAGGAAACATGCACTGAAAACATGCCTGACGAATAATTTTTGGGGAAGAAAGAGCAGTTTTATTGAAGTAGTGCATGAATGTTAACGTTTGAAAACTTAACTTTTCTACTGACTTGTGTTTTTAGATTAATTGTTTTGTATGTAAATGCTGCCGTGTACTAGAGTTACTGTATGTAGCATTTCTGTAAATAATGTGTACATTTTTAGGCTCTTATACTAAGAGTCTTGATTCATTTTTGATTTAAAAAATCTCTTGTTATGGGATTCACAATATTAATAAAGTACAAACCCTTTTTGCATCAATGGTGTTGTGCATAAATATAATACACTGTGTACCATTTTGCATTTGATGTCGATGTCCGGAGCATTCTGAAGGCAAATGTTGACGCTATCCCTGATTGTCTGCCACATTAAGCGATACTCCCAGAAACCTTAATTCGAGCAGGATTGGACTGACAGTGTTTCTCTAAAGTTCTGATGCCATGTTTCCCTGCTTCACCATGCTGCTTAGTCAACAGTATTCTGTTGGAAACAAAAGGCACAGTCATGTTTTTAACAAGTTAATTTTGTGAAAAAACTCAAAAGTAAGTGCTTAAACTTGAGGAGCCTCTGGTACATAATGTCACTGAATATATCATGTTTCATTTCCCTGCTAATGCAGAATGTTTAAAATGTTAAACCTTAAAATCAATACACAAAACCTTTAATTCTAGGCTGCTTACTAACTTCAGACACTGAAACCCGAGTTGTCGCTGCTGTGTAAGCCTTTGTGAATGGGTGAATACAAAGCAGTGTTAAGTGCTTTGACTACCAGTCTAGGTAGAAAAGCTCTATCTATATAAGTGCAGAACATTTAGCATTTGTTCGTTGGTAGCTCTGCATGGTATAAGATCATAACTAACGTTGAGCGTTATGAGTGGCTGAGTTGTCAAAAACTGAACGTTAGAATTTGTGTTTGAGTTCGAAAAGCTGCTGTCACTGCAGCTAATCACCATTTGTGTGTATGATGTCTTTTTTTCAGCTGATCATTGCAATAATTTCCTGTTTAAAGTCTTCACTGCATTCTAATGATAAAGAGCCTATGTTCAGAGACACAGGCCAAACAGCAGCAGAACACAATAAAAATGATTCAATTTAATGCAGATGAATCACAATAAATTACCAGCACGGTCCCTTAGCCTGGTGTCTTCTCCTCTGTGACCTCTACACTTCCCAACCTCACTGTGTATGTTTATGCAGTAATGTGCTACTGTCTGCTTCCCCTCAGGTGCAGCTGTTCACCTGCGTGTCGCCACACAAACATGGCCTCGTGCGTCCACATTATCAGAGAGAGAGAGAGAGAATGAAAAAAGACTATGTGACCGTCCGAGGCCCCTCACGATAAAAGCCCGGACAAAGGTGAACATTAACGGGAGAACATGGTTGGAAGATGTGATGGGTGTGGGGGGGTGGAGGGCGAGGGTCTATAGTGCTGAGAATGATTTAAAGCTCGATTATTTACCTTCTTATCTTCACCCCTCTTTAAAAATTTACTTTCCCGGCCCCCCTTCTGCCCCTTGCCACCCACTCCCCCACGTCTCTCCGCAGAAAACGCGGGTGGATGGCCCGTTCGTAATTGGCCGTTTCGGAGGCGCATTGTCCGCGGCTTTTCAGGCCGCAGGTGCATATAGTAAAGCCAGAGTCTCCGCTCCTCCCCCGGGCGTCTTTGTTCCCTTTCCCCGCTCCCCCCACTCCCCCGCCGGGCAGAAAATTAGCGCTGCTTTTGGGGGACTTCGTCCTCAGGCTTAACCCTTTCACCAACCGCGGCCTTTCTCATGGAAATGGGAGAGAACTCCGCACTGGCTAATCGGTCAGTGAGGGGAGGGGATGGGGAGGAGGAGGAGGGGATAAAGGATGAGGGCACAGGATACATGGGAGGAGGAGGATAGAGAACAGATGCAGGGAGAAATCGAATAGCTTCTCAAACTTCTAAACAGCGCATCTCAAAACGTGATTACACTCGATCAGAGCTACTGTGTTACTTTTTACTGCACTGTTATTTTACTGCAGTATTTCATTGTACTGCCTGTGATGTTAATTAGGCCTGTAGTAAAATCAGAGTAAAACCACTACTCCTGCAGCACCCATAGAAGTCCCCCTCAATGACTGCAAGACCCCCTCAGGAAGTTCCTGAGCCCCTCAAGGGTCCCTGAAACCTAATTACAAGTCTCTAACTTTCTCAAGGACTCACAGAATAACATACACACACAAGTATGGTTCAAAAAAAGTTCTTTGCTGCGGTAAAACTGCATAAAGAAAATCTCCAGGCAGGGTGCAGCTGCTAGGTGCTTTCAAATCCAATTACTTAGACATATTGGAACATGGTGATCAGTGGAGCAAGCAACATGTTCTAAAACAGCCTTAATAATTAATAGTAGTAGTAAGTAGTAAGTAGTTATTCAACAGTGTCTTGAAAGAAAGGTTGAATTTGGCAAAATACCAGATCAACATTTCCCAACCAAATAGCGGAAGTTGGAGCATATATGTGGATTGTTTTGGCTGCAGTCCATGGGTGGGTAAGGGGGGGGTCTAGAGAGAGGGAGAGGTCTGTGGAGAAGAGGGTGGAGGGAGTGTCAATGGAAGGATTTTCTGGTCCAATACATCCCATCACTTAGCAACAAGCAGTGAGGCTTCCACAAGTGGTTGCCATGGATGTGCTGTGAGTGACTTAAAAGTCTCTACAAAGGGCTGCGGTCAGTCTGTGTGTGTGTGTGTGTGTGTGTGTGTGTGTGTGTGTGTGTGTGTGAGAGAGAGAGAAAGAGAGAGAGAGAGAGTCAGGTGGTGGTTACCAACAGGGTTTTTAAGTGCGAAACGGCATTTTACTGTAGTGACACAAAATATAGACATAACCTCCATGTTTTTACAGTGATTGGATTTGAATCATCACTCCTCTCCTGCAACGTTAATTTATGCTGGCAGGTCAAGCTCTCATTCACTCACTGCTGTTGTCTCTTTCTTCAATGAACATTCCAAAAAGTAAGAGGGGCAATTAGAATAACAGCCACACAAAAAGACAGGAATGAGTTGGGCAACACTGCTCTAGCCTCTGGGAGCCCATCGCTTCTAAAGTAGTCGGAGTGGACTGGATCATACAGCACCTGCTGCACAGACAGGCCACATGTCTACACACTCACTGACAGGTGAGATAGAAGATGTTTGACTGAAGCACTCCAGACTACCACTAGATGTGTTTTTTAACATAAACCCTGACATTGTAAGATGATGTTAGTATTGTTACCTCTGTTGCGTGATTTATAGTCTAAACCCTCCTCTGCAGGTGGTTTAGCTACAATACAGAACAGGTAGGTGGCTGGTGTTGGGGCCACTTGCTATCTCAGTTGTGATGAATGTCAACAGTCATCACAAGATCTACTGCATTTTTGAGTCAGTGTCAATGTGCAGCTGGTGGCATGCAACACACACACACGGGCACACACGCAGAGATAACTTGACTGGAATGATAAGGATCATGTTTTGTCTGTGAACATGGTAGAAATCACATTCAGAGTGAGCATATGAGCAAACTGTGTACAGTTAAGCTAAAAGGAGAAGTTTTACAACTGGTAGGAAATGTCAGACAGATCATTATCTAGAAGTTCCTTCAGACAAATTAGTAAAAAGATTTTCTTACTCCCTCTAGTGGTATTTCTTTAACCAGGCTGCAGACTTGTTCCTCCGTATTGATCTGGACTGATGAAGGCACACCTGGGTCGAGTTTCCTGTATCAGTGGATCTACAAATATCTACAGCCCTCTAAATGAAGAAGAATTAGTTTAAGTACCATTACAACTGCTCAAGGTCCTAACCATCCACTGTAAACTGCCTTGAGATGATTTTTGTAATCTAAACGTATACAAAAAATAGAACTGGCTTGAAACTGACTTGTCTTTAACCATCTGGCATCCAGTAGAACTTTGTTAGTGCACTGTAGACGAACCATGGCCTTGTGGGTCAGAGTTGATAAAACAACCTAAATATAAGGTTGTAATATTAAAAACAGAATCAGATTTTAGACATAGGGGTTTCTACTGAGTGTCAGCTGTAAGAGCAACAGCACATAAAGATACAGGGAAGGATCCCTGATAATAACAGGGATTCTACTGTACAGTAAGTGGGTTTAAGATAATTCGTCCCCTATGGTTTATAATGTCAAAGACAACAAGAGGAACAATCTGCTGGGACATTATCAGTATAATACAGAACTGATGCTTTATAAAATCAAATAAAATTGTATTAATATAATAATAATATTAACAGTAACACAGAGGCTACAGGTAGAATACTGTGATCAGTTTCTGCCTTTTAAAGCTCCTACAGTTTCAGATGCTCTGATAAACACATTGAGCAAATGCTTGCTGATGAAAGTTCAAACTGTCCTCAAACATAACCTCAGTGATGACGACTCCATCAAATGAGTGTCAGAACATTTCATCAGAGTTTCCATTCCAAACACAGCACTGCAACAGCCAGAGTAATGCGGCCTGGTAGCTCAGTTGGTTAAGTGTCAGACTGGGATGTAGGAGGTCGCAGGTTCGAATCCTGTTTGACTCCTAATCTATCCACTACCAGGTGTGTCCTTGAGCCAGACACACAACGCTAGCTCCTTGTAAGTCGCTTTGGATAAAAGCGTCTGCCAAGCAAAGTAAAGTAATGCAGCTAGTCTGCAGTGTGTTTAGAATGCTAACATGAGCCCACACAGATGACAGATTACAGGTGTGATTCAAATGTACAGACACTATCTGAACGCATCCTCAAAGCGAGGCAGCAGACTCTAACGCCTGATCAAGAGCGTCAGAGTATTATATTTATGTTTTGTTTTCATCTGTTTTGGCTGTTTATTTCACTTGTAAAAATCTCTGACCTCCATTTCTACTTTCCTGTTTGAGGAGATCTGCTTCTTCACACATATTCTGCTAACTCAACCATTATTTTGTGGTCTATTATATTTTTTCTTTTATTTGTTGTAACCATTATTTTGTGGTCTATTATATTTTTTCTTTTATTTGTTGTAGATGATACAGTATTGATTGTTGTGCCTGCACATGCCAGGAAAAAATACAGTCCCACCAAACTAGTTCTTTGCAGAGCCATTTCTTTCCATCCTATATGAGCACTGATCTTTTTTATAAACAACTAATTTAACAACATATCAGTTTAATTCAATTTCTAGTATTAATGCCAGATCACAAAATGTATATTGACACCTTCACCCATAAGTAAATAATTCTATGGATTTATCTTTACCTAAACACATCACAAACTACACGAACATGTCCAAAACTGCATCTATAGACTGACTGAAGGCATTCTCAGTTTGATTTCCATTTTTTTCAATGCATTCTGCATTGAACACGTCTATGGTGTCTATCATAAAAGCAGCATTCAGAATCATAAACAGTACAAATTTCTATGGAAATCTTTGGTGTTAATGTTAATTATATTTTCTTTGTGTTGATAAACTCTGGTGTGTTTTTTTGAAATAGAGCAGCAGTAGTGCAGTGAGCCCAGTCTGGAGCTACAAAGGGAAGAAAGACCTCCCAAGATGAAAGTGGCAGGTGATCAGGCCTAACAAACACACCAATCTGTACCATCTAAGCTCCACAATCAGATATAAGCCAGCCTGAGGCTATTCTGCCCTCAATTCCCACCCCTCACCCCATCTTCCTCATTCTTTTGTAATGTAAAACAACATGCTTCATTTACTGTATATACTAACATCTGACACAAACACTGCTTTGCATGTTAGCTAATATTTAACTGGAGGTGTAACGTACCTCAAGTCAAGTTTTGGACACACCTTCTGCTTCAGTGTTTCCTTTATTTATAATATGTAATATTGGAACAAATAATCCCCAATATGTTTTAAATTTTATAATAGTTTAGTAATATTCTATAATCAGCAGCGACTGTGACTCAGGAGGTAGAGCAGCCAATCGTAAGATGGGTGGTTCGATTCCTGGCACCTCCAGTCATATGTTTAAGTGTCCTTGGGCAAGTTGCCCTCAGTGTGCCAGGTCATAGCAGCTCTGCCATTGGCGTATGAGTGAGTGTGTGTCTGTGTGTGTGAATAAGAAGCAGTGTAAAGTGCTTTGAGGAACAGTCTAGGTAGAAGTGCTATATACATGCAGAACATTTCTTTTATTTTTCAGACTAAGACTGTTTTCTGTGTTTTTATTATGTATTTTTAATGTACTTCAGACCATCAGCTGTCTTATGCAGATGAAGAGTGGCTCCATTGTGCTGCTACAACTAGGACTAATGGGGTGTAGTTGTAAATCCATACGATTGCAAGAACAGTTTATAAAGTAAAATACAGAGAAGACAGACATTGGTACTGAAAGAAATGAAGGTCCGCCAATCTAAAAACTTTTGTTTCTGTTAGATGCAGAGAGGATGGTTCCCACTGTGAGGCATGGAGAAGGTGCCATGTGCTGTGCGGGTGGAGGGGAGTGCCGGCTAAGCCACCACATCACGCCATCACATCTGGTTTGCATTTAGTTTAAGTATCATTTATATTCAAACAGGACAATGTTTTTAAACACACCTCTAGGTTACATAAAAGCTATTTGTCCAGAGAGGAGAGTGACAGAGTGATGGATGCATCACATGACATAACTTCAACTGACGCTGCCCTTCACCAGAGAGGAAAGGAAAAGCAACCAAGATTTATTTTAATATAGTAATATAATATAATACTACTAGTCACCTTTAAGCCCGAATGTCAGTATATTATTACTCAATTTTCTTTGTCATGCGTCAGTTAGTTCATTTAAAGAAATACTACAATTATTTAATTATTCACCACACTTTTAATCCCCATGCATCCTCTGGCAGGTCCCTACCTGCTAAACCAGTCGAGCTAAGACTGATGCAGCATTTTGTAGGAAAAGCTTCCTGTGCTAAACATATTTTAGACAGACAACAAATCTGAACCAAACTATTACATTTGTTTTCACCTGCATAAAATTCTACAGTTTAAACACACTTTACTTAGTGGAGAGTATGTTGTCTGAGAGTTGAATCACGGTAACTTGACTTTCTTTTTAAGGTAGAAACGTTTCAGTCTGCATCCGGAACTTTGTCAATCTAAGGGAATTTGGATTAAAGTTTAAATTTATCCTCTAGATTGGTTTCACCTCACAAGTCCTGTGGATGCAGAGCAAAACGTGAGATTTAGTGGAGGAGACATTTTATTAAATATTATTATTCAACTTTATGTGAGCATAACTGTCTTAAATACTAATAAACGAATATCAGGGAGGAACATTAACAACCTATATAATGCATTTTGACATAGTGTGTGTATATTGTTAGATTTTATACATATCTTTAATAGTTTTAGTTGTCCTAACATTTTACTTGAATTGTGTGTTTGGTAATGCAGCTTGTACTTTTTTTTTTTCTCCTTTGGGAAGACCAATAAAGGTACTTACATACGTTCAGTCACTGTATAAATACCAAAACTATCATCAAATTCATAATAACAATTTATTTTTTAATTGTATTGTCATTTTTTTACAGGTTTAAAAGATGAGTCTGTGTGTTTTTTGGCAACATCTTCAGCACACACACTACAGCACTGTTTTCAGTAGTGATACAGCTTAGAACAGTCTTCACCCTAACTGAAAGATGTGTTCCATGTTCTCTTTTCACTCCGACATGAAAGAGACGTGTTTCAAAGAAAGGTTAATAATATATATCTATAAAACTGAAAGTCAGTGTTCAGACACATAATAGTAGGTATAGTTACTGGTGAACTGTCATACAACATGGTGTACTGTGAAAATGATGATATATTCATAAACCCCCTGAGGACCTCTCCCTACAGTAAAGGGAGAACACAGCATTACTCATTATCAATTTGTTTTGTTTGACAAGACAATTTTGCAGCAATGCTAATTAACTCCATAACAAATCTCTGCTTTTCAAAAATGTCAAACAATTCAGAGACAAACTAGATCCCAGTCTTATAAACTTAGTCTAATTCAAGATTACGTGTGTGTGGTCCCATTCTTCACACATTACATTTTTACATATCAAGATTTTACAGCAAGAAGATTGTTAAAAACATAATTTTAACTGTATTCAGGGTTTATGATGCCTCTTTGTTTGGTCCTTGGAACTCTGTTAGTTCATGTAGTCCCCTGACAGTGGGCCCAGAAATGAATCAGGAATTCAACAACATGTATATGTACATGAGTTAGGGGTAAAAATAGAAGCATGTTTAAACCTGAGTTCAAACTGTTGTTTCATTACTTTGTATTTCATTTTGAGTTTCAGATGTTGTTGTCATGGCAGGATCAGAGATGGTACCATGAATATATACAGAACATACTTTACAAATATAGACGCTAGTGGGGAAAACCCCTTTGTGTGAAATAATCCTTTACATGCATTCATAACAGTTTCAAACTCATTTCCATAAAAATAATAATCATCCTAGTGATCAGAGTGGATGTAAAAAAACAATCAATGATTCACAAAGTGCACAAAGCGTTTCCAAACATCTTGACACACTAGAGTGAACACAGCCTGCCTGTAATGAGGACGACTGCACTAAGAGGAATGGAACAGAGCAGGAGTCACGTTAGCAGAAAGCTCAGTGACACTCCCTTTCATACATTGGCTCTGTACATGTATTTCATGTGTCAATTTGTTCTTTCACATTTAGAAGACGCTTTTTGAGAGAGAAGCATATGGAAAAAAAAGTGTTGCTCTGTAACCGATAGTTATCCGTGTCCTCTGCCTACTCTCTCTTCTTCTTTTTTTTCTTCTTGTGCTCTGGGCAGCTGTTCCAGTAGTAGAGGACCTGAAGAGTGATGATGCCGTTACAGGCAGACGATATGACGTAGGTGAGGGCCATCAGTGAGTCTCCAGTTTCCTGTAAGAAGACAGTGTAGCTCCAAACGTTAGACTTGTTTGACGTGTGAACAAAAGTTGATCACCTGAACCAAAATAATGTTTACATTAGGAAACAACTAAGTTAGCTTTTGCTACACCAATCAGGTATAACAGTTACACCACCTACTGGTGTTACATTACTCCATTTTCATCAAAACATACAGATATGATTAACAAAGCATCACTAGCACGGCTGTTCTCTTCTTACATTATATTATATTATAAACTTAAACATAATTTTCAACGTCTCAGACGGATCTCAAATTTTTATTGTTTAGTCTGCACAAATGAATGAAATAGGTTATAGTGTCCCACTAGTGTCAGTTTTGGGGCCACTGAGATTTTCCTTGTACATGTTCCCTAGGACATAATATTTATACAAATTTATGTTTCTTTTCACTTCTATGCTGTTATAATCTCACACTAACCTGCTGAATTCCCCACATGATCTGGCTCAAAACTTGACACAGCTCAACTCAAACAGACACTGTTGTCTCCTTGCACTGGCTCCCATGCAATGTAGTAAGGTTTTATTGTTGACTTGTGTTGTGTTCTGATCGTTATTTATTCTTTTAGTTTTATGCTTATCTGAATGACTTTGTAAAGAGATTGTGCTTTGCTCATCATACCCTTCTATCTCTCTGTGTACACGATTTTTAAAAAAAGAAAACTAGTCACTTTGTAAGTTAAACAGTTGTTTATTTTTCTTTGCATAAACCTGTGGACATGGACAGAAAAGACAAAAATCCTACATAAAAAGTAACACTGGTCACTTTTAAAATAACATCAATCAATCAATATTACAGACACACACACACACACACACAGTGCCCTTGCCTGTAGTGAGGTGAAGATGCGAGCCAAGGATCCAGCAAACAGCAGGAAGACGGAGATGGCAGACAGCTGACCTGTGTGTCCGTTAGAGAAGTTGGTGGCTGCCTGGATCAGCTGTGAAAAAAACGCACACTTTTGTTAGTCTGTCAGTTGCAATTATGATTACACAACAGCAGGTTGTGTTAGACTTTGCCTACCCTGCCAATGATAATGGCTGGCACATTAGAAGCCTGCATGGTGGTAACCACTGACATGGGAGTGACTGGAGACAGCAGCAGTAACACCAGGAAAAAATACACAACCAGAAACAGGAGACCTGGGAAAGAGGACACTTTTTTAGACTGTGTGGCTGAGGACAGGTAAGTGAGTTTAACAGATCCTGGATTTAGAACTGCAGCATTGGTCTCTGTGAGTGTGCACACAGTCTTACCTCTGCTAGTTCTTCCTCCATAGTACTGAATGAGGAAGCCGATGGTGACTGTCTGCAGCATGAGGAACAGAGCTTCGCCCCAGGAACTGAGGACATTTTCAGAACAGGTTACTCAATATGTGAAATAAATCAGGAACTTGTGCTATGGTGAATACAATAGCAGAATAGTAAATTCAGTAAAACATGGGCCGACCTAAATGGGAATTTGTTGGCGATGCTATAGACCATTGTTCCTGTAATAGCCAGCAGCTCCATCAGCACAGACTTGAAACTCAGCCCCACAGCACTCTTTGCTCCTGTCAACTTCAAGATCTGAGGCAGTTTCACTGTAATAGAAATACACATGAAAATCCAGGACCAGTCATGTATATTACAGTTGGAATATAGTACAATATCAACTTTAAAGCTTCTGCTGACTTCAACAAACCATGACAAGTAAGAGAATAACTAGACTAGACTAAAACAATTCATACAAGTCTGAAACTTAATGAGGTGAAGTAGGGTTAAACTGTTTACCCATCACTGATCCCAGGATGATGCCAACCCCCAGGCCTTTGCTCAGAACAATCTTCAGACATGGTACTTATGCAAAAGATTAAAAAGAAAACACTAATTAGGTTTTTCCAGAGAGTGTGTATGATAGTCAAACAGTAGAATGTGGATACATCCATGATTATGAAGTAGTGTCATTTTGTCACTTTGGGGGTTACAAACATGTCACTCCTAATGTACTGCTCATGTTATCCCCACACCAGCTTTATAACAGATGTTAATTCAAGTCAGTTTGTTTTTACTAAAATGCCTTTCTGTACCACCTCTATGAAAAAGCTGTCTGATGTTCATGATAAATGATCTGTAGTAGTTTTCTACTTCATCTGTGTACAAGGACAAGAAATATTAGCCTGTGTGATTTTATAATGTTACATGTCCACTAAAGTCCCAAGTTATCGCTACACAAACGACATGTGAGGCTAATTTAGTTCTTTAATATTTCATCGCTCGACGTTAACTTCATACATATTCCATATTTCGCTGTTCTGACCAGGGCTCAGCTACAAGAAGCCACTCACCGTACAGAAAGTTGAAATTGAGAAAGAACTCGTCGTAACATGATTCTGGCATAAAATAAGTTAACAAAAGTCCCTTAAATGGATCCATAAACGATGACCCTTGATCCAGTGTAGCTTTCTCCGCCATCGTTGCAATTAGATGTGACGTTGCTGAGCAGTGTGTGTCACGAAAAGATGTCCTACTAGTTAACGCGACAACACAAAGGTTCCGCTTTATAAAGCAACGATATAATAATATTACCTAAACATCATCTTATAAAAGGCATATAAAGTGCAAAGCTCATCACTGTAGTGGATCAGCATAGTTATTAGTAGTCATTGTATGACTGCACATAATTTGACTCAACTAAACATAAAAACATTTTTGAAATAAGGCAAACTAAATGTATATATACACAGAACAAACACAAATTAATTAATAATTAGTTAATTGTTGTACTGGGGCTGTTCTTCTGTAGACAATATACATCGCTGTTGTCTTTAAGAAACAGCTGAGTTATTTATGCATTTATTTAACATAAACTGAAATTCTCTCTGGGCTAGAAGAGGAGCACTTCTTCAGAGCATGACTACACCTACCACATAGGTGATGGAATTTTCTACTCCTTAACTCAGACAAAACTGTGGTTATTGTATTTGGACCAAAAAATCTCAGTATCTTGTCAGATTGCTACACTAGAAGAATACGAATCATCTTGACTTTCATTGACTTACATGTTACAACAAAATATGTCATCTGCTACAGGCAGCGTTCAGGGAGCTAGTGCTGAATGTCTCGCTCAGGGACACATCTGGTATGGGGTATGGGGTAAGTACTACTGTGAGGAATCTTGGAGTCATCTTTGACCAAGATATATCATTTACTTCCTACATAAAAGCCAGGGCGTTCACCTTCATATGTCCCAAGATATCTTAAAGACCTAATAGAACCTTATTATCCCAGCAGAGCACTTCGCTCTCAGAGTGCTGGTCTACTTGTGGTTCCTAGAGTTTCTAAATG
>JAUMHJ010000010.1:14175061-14186304 GCA_032361105.1 Microctenopoma lineatum | reverse complement strand
GGTTCTGCTGGAGGTTTCTTCCTCTTAAAGGGAGTTTTTCCTCTCCACTGTTGCCTAGTGCTGCTCAAATGGGACTGCTGGGTTTTCTGCATTATTTTGTTCATATTTACACTTATATTTTTGCAAGGTCCTGAACCTTGCTATGTAAAGTGCCCTGAAATAAGTTTTGTTGTGATTTGGCGCTATACAAATAAAGATGAATTGAATTGAATTGAATTGATGTCATCTGCAACAAAGTAGGCTACTGTCATGTTATACTAGATTTTGAATTATATATTGAAAAATTAAAAGAAAAATCTGAAAAAAAAATATCTGAGAGTGATTTTTATAAAATTGATTTACCATACTAGTTTTCACTTTGTCAGACACACAAAGTGTGATATATGTTATGCACATTCCTTTATAATGGTTTTAGAAGGCGCTGACAAACAATGTCTATCTGTCTGTCATGGTTCAGACATATTCATATGTGCCCTGTAAGGCCTTCTGCAGCCTTTCTCTCTTACCCAGTTTATAGTTATGTCCAGTATCATTTTGACATTTCTTCTTCAATAAGGCAATAGTTTCGTCTATGACTCTGTCCTCTTGCACACCGAAGAAGAATCTGTCCTCCAGTTGCAAAAAAATATCTTCAGAGCTGGAAAGGTGACAGTAACACAACAAACTGTTATACCATAAAAGAAATGACTGTGTTTTGTTGAAAACAATAACAGTATCACTGGTGAGCAACTCACTTGGAAATGTCACTGGATGGTTTCACTAGGCTTGTCTTTACCAAACCCACTTCTCCTGTCGCTTCCTTCTTCCCTGTGAACCAATCAAAACAAGACACGAGAAGTCCCACAATGATGATGTGATCACCTGGTGCCAAGCTCAGCTCATCTGGACTCTCAGCGTCATATTCCACTGTGGCCACACAAGTTCCTCTTGCTGTATGGACAAGAAAAAACTTCAACACAAACTGACAAATCACAGCATCACACATCTACACACAATGTGCTGTTAAAGTTTATATCCAGTCACATTCATGCAGGTATACAGCATGGGCATAAGGACCTCACACTGTCATGCTCATGCCACCAGCTCATAGCTGATCCGTGACTTTCTGCTTGATTTAAAGCAGTTACAGCAGAAATGGAAACTGTGTGACAGTTATTTTTTTTATTCAGGGGTGAATATCTGAGATCTGAAAGAGATGACACAGAATAAAAGGCCATGGGAAGACTTTTGGATTGTGATGACTCAAACCCCCTTAACTAAAAACAGTGAAACAGTGATTTATTATTTGAAGTAAGAGATAAAAGTAGCTCATTGTCAGTTGTCAGTTAACTTGCCCCAGGGCTTGAGTTCCCTCTAACTTTCACCAACTTCGCTGACATCTCTGCTTTTAGGAGGGAATGATACTTTCAACTCAGTCACTGAAATATGGGAGTTTGATTTTCCCAGCCAGGCCTTCCATACAGAAGAGCATCTTCACCAGCTTAGGATTTGATGACTGTCCCCACAATCCTGAAACTGAGGGTCATCACTGAAAACTACTTTAGCCTTGCTGACCATAACTCCTCAGTCTTCTGGGCAGGCAGATCTAACTCTTCCTTGATGTTCATATTATAAGATACACTAGTTATCACCAAAATAAATCAAACTTAGAGACATTTTGGTAACATGTTGTTTTCGGATTTATTTCTGAGTGCTTCTTAGATTTTACCACATACCAAACTGCAGAGGGAAGTCACAGGCCGGTTTCCCATCACCAACCAAAATGCTCTCTGCACAGGATTTGAGACACCATCTGTCAAAATACTAGATCATGTGGTCACAGAGCAAAGCTGGTCACCGCTGCTTGTATGAGGCTATATACTTATAGTCTACTCAACCTGATGTGTAGAAGAGACTCACTGATGAAAAGGAATTACTGGTTCCAGAGCAGGTTTGGGGGCAGTTCCCCGCGCACCATCCGCCAGGCACAGGACAGTCCAACCCGAGCCCAAGAATGGAGGCTCAAATTGGGCTAGGTCTCCCTGCTCCAGGTACAGGTCTCCTCCAGAAGTGGAACTGTCAAACATCTGGTTGGTACTACACCTAGCAAACAGTGAGCCTGAAAACAGAGATAACAGAGAGAGTGTGTGTGTATGACTTCAGTGGTAATGTCATTGTCTCTCACACTTTAAACTAATTCATTTAACAGTGTATAAACACCTTTCTTCTTGCCCCTCTAACCTCTTCTTTAAGAGGACAAACATACTGAGTAAATAAGATGTTTCATGTTACTGCTATAACCAGGTGCTAAACCTACTTCAGCTACTGTCTACTTGAATTTTATGAAAAGTGCCCTGTATAGTTCTGCTTCTGTCCAGTCTATTGACAGTCTTCGTGGCACACACTCCATTACCTACCGTCTTGCATGAGGATGCCTTTGTAGATTAGATTAAGTGTTTCCTCTTGAATGGAAACTTTAATAGTTATGTCCTCCTCCAAAGATGTGAGCCAGAACTTCTGATCCAACAACAAATTCTCCATGGACTGACCCAACAAACCTGAGAGCAGAGAAGTGTTGATAACATTACTGTTTAATACTGCAAAATATGTTGAGAAATTAATTAAAAATTAATAATAATTGCATTGCAAAAACTACCCATTGTGTAATAAGTAGTGAACTTCCAGATCTCTTCGAATGTCTGGAAGGTAACAAAAATAACTTTATCTTCACTGTTAATAGAGAGAAGGTGAGCGGACAACTCCTGCAAACAAAGGAAAGACAAAGGTTAAATTCATTCATTCGTATCCAGGTACAGCTCATTAATGTTTATCTGGTGGCGAGATTTGTTTATGCATGTACGCATCTTGTCCTAACAACCAGATGAATGTGTGTGTGTCAGCTGTACCGTGAACAGAGCGTTGAGCTCTAAACTGTCAACCTGCAGAATGCGCAGTTTCCCTTTCAATGCTTCCACTGACTTCTCCTCTGCAGGAAGGTGCTCAGGACCCCTGACCACATCCAGATGCACTGGTAGAACTGAACAGAGGAAACACAGTTACAGTTTGGCCCAATCTACAGCCAGTATTTAATCTTAAATTTGATTTTTTTTTATCAACCAAAAATGTTTTTGAGGATTTTTGCTAATCTGAAGTGAAATATTTCTCCTATTCTCAGGTTGGGTGACTGATGGGCTGTTAATGAGGTGGTCATCTTTTCAACGGGTTCTTCAGTCTCTCCTGGAAAGCCTTCTAAAAGTATGCTAGTGGTTACAGGATGATGACCACGTAGTTTCTGGCCCTACCCCATATCAGGTGATTGACATCGCTACAGTTCCTGTTCATGCTCCATGGTGGGCCGGTTTTGCCACACCTACTTTGGAACTGAACAGCTGCTCCAAATTTACTACGCCTTGACCATGGAAAAAATACCAACCTATTCACCAGTGACATTCATTCTCAAAGATGTTTCTTGGCAAAGACACGCCCTGCAGTATTATGACTCAAACACACCTCAAACCTTAAAAAAAAAACAAACCAACGAGTGCTGACTGGCATGGACTTTGCCGTACACTCACATGTCCTCAAACCTACTGAACATTGATGGGGCCAGTGGGGCAGTGAGAAAGTCAAGCATTCATTCAAATGATTTTCGGTATAATATGAGTCATCAGGTATTGCCACCTGGTAGCTCAATGGGTTAAGCAGTAGACTGAAATGCAGAAGGCGGCAGGATCAAATCCCAGCCGGGACTCATAGTCCGTACCAGGTTTGTCCCTGGGCAATGCACTCAGCACTAGCACTTTTATCACCATTTGTTGAAGAAGAGTGGAGCTGAGTAGTGTATGATGTGGCAACATCACCTATGAAATATCTTAAAACAATGTCACTTTCCCATTATTTAGCTTACAAATGAAATAGAAGTAAAATACAGTAACAAGACATGTGAGTTTTCCTTAATACTTTCTCTTCTTTACTTAATATATTTTAACAGTATTATCGACATGACGTAAAATGACCACAGTATTACTATGGTTGGATGTGATGAATCATGGTGGACGTTACCATCATCAACTCACATCCATCACTAAAATACAAAGCTGCAGTAGACACCGGTCCAGTCATTTCAGTCAGTGAGGACACTGTGTGACCACCTGACAGATTAATGAGTGACTTCACAGTTTCAAGATTAAACCACTTTAAATCGTCTCATGTGATTCATCCTCAGTGTTTTAGTGTGTGACTCACCAACAATAGTACTTAGTAGTAAGAGTATTTTCTCTTAACAAACATTAACACATTAACTTAGATACAGCTAACCACAGTTACCTGTTGGGAAGTTTTCCTCAGATGTTGACAAAGTTCTCTTCAGACTTGCAGCATCTCTGGACAAACTATGTACTGTTGAAAACATTAGAAAGAAGAGCGCGCACACACACACACACACACACATAACCACACTTGGAAGTGTCTTACAAGCCACATAAAGTTACTGAGTGTACCTCATAACTGGCCACCACAGGGTTGGAGCTAAAACAGCATCAACACAGTGAATTTGTGTCTTTCACATGTAGAAAAAAACACCTGTATTTAATTACCTTTTATCTACACCGTTTAATGTCATTTAGGTATTTAGAATTGTTACTTCGAGGGCATAATCAATGCATTAAGTGATGTCATCCTTTCGTTATCCATTAGCGTAAACATAAGCCCTTTCTCCTATAAATGTACCCAGAATGTTGTTATGTAAATACCTGGACTACTAGAGCAATGACTACTACGTAGTACTGTATTGAATATAGGTTAAAGTTAATGCTGTTAATTCCATGTTCCACGTCGTTTAGGTTTTAGAAGCAGGGGCTAAGGTGTTAGAAGTATTTTCAGAATATGAAGGGATATGTCAGTCTACCCATTCTGCTGCTTGATCTGTCCACCACCTCCACGAACCGCTGAGCGTCACCAGGCGCGGTTCTCCGGTACCTGCGGCTCCTGGTGTCTCGGTCCAACCTGGCTGACATGTCTAATGCACCATAGTGTTGCCTCCTGCAGAACTTTGCCCCACTCGTATCAAGTGAAATAAGTGACCACAGTCATTTCCTGTTGTGTCCTTTCAAAATAAATGTCATGTCTACAAAAGCCTTTTATCCAAAGCGACTTACAAGGAGCTAGAGCTGAGTGTCTTGCTCAAGGACACACCTGGTAGGGGTCTGGTCCCAGTCTGACGCCTAACCCATTGAGCTACCAGGCCGCCCACAGTTAACCCAATGAATGATTTGCCGTGTACGTTCCTGTAAGTTATTGGTCTTGAGATTTAGATACAAATAAAAATATCTCTATTATATCAGGAAACATTATAAATTTCACAAGTTTACAGATGATTTATTTCTCCCAGAGAAGACTGTTTTAATTAAAAATACAACTCAATACAATTACTTTTACTTTACTTTCCTTGGCAGACGCTTTTATTCAAAGCAACTTACAAGAAGCTAGGGCTGAGTGTCTTGCTCAAGGACACACCCGGTATGGAGGATGGGCTAGGAGCCTGAGTTAGGATTTGGTCTTGTCACCTTCTGTATCCAGTGAAATTACATTATTTTCAAATAAACTTTTTGTTGACAGGCTGCCTATGTATTTGTTTTTTTGGGAGGAGATTTAAGTGAATATTATGTATTTTAACATAGCTGTCAGAATTTATTTGACATCAGCATTTACATATCATCTGTCTATTAATTTGAAGGTCTGTTCATTTAAGTTCCTGTGGTACTGTCATTAACTCGACTTTTCACTTAGGTTTATGTTACAAAGAGATGTAAATTCTCACCAGTATTATTCTGTTATTGAATTGTTTATTCCTATCCATGCTGTACAAATGTAGATACACAAATCAATACATATAATAATGTAATGTTTTTCACATTCAAATATGAAAGATTGCTACAGTCAAGACAGTTTTCCTCTCTGTTAGATTGTGAGAGTTTTGGTTCACTTATCCAAAGTATGTGTGTTTTTCTTTAACAGCCCAGGAACAGACTCAGCATTTCCTTTTGTCCTGTCAGCTCCTGTCAGTTTGTAGGTTCAGAGTTACTTAAAACCTCTAAACCTGAATCACCACTCAGGAATTTATAACAGCAGAAAAACAGACAATCACAGGAAAGCAATCCCAAGAGTCTACATCCTCCTCCACGCTAACATAAAACACATTCTGTGTTAAATGAAGCATCATATAAAACTTCGTTTTATTACATACAATGATTGTCAGATGACTTGGTGCAGTAAAGTACACGAGTATGATTCCCACTTTTATTATTCTGCTCTATACCAGTGAGTTTGTAAAAATGTTACCATTGAATGATTCACAAGGCAAATTATTAAATTAAAACTGCATTTGCAACAGATTTTTCACATGGTTGCATGAAAAAACTGACGTAAAATCAGTATTTTCATTTAATGAAGTTGCTGTAGCTCTGTTATTGGGGTTGAGGACAGGCTTCACTGTTTGTCTGATTGAAAGTCACTGTTATTTAACTAGATCTTTGATATTCCATAGATTGCGCCTGTGGTTTACTCTAAATATAGTTGTTGTTCTGTAGAGGTCACAGAGGTTTAACATTTAGTGTTGGCAAATAATCTAATAATCAAATAAAACTACACTATAAACACATAAATATATGAATGTTTATTCATATGAATATGAAAATACTGAAAAGGTTTCAGCTGCTTGCCTCTTTAAATGTATATGTTTGCACTCAAAACAATGGCCTCAGGCAGCAGGAATCTGAGTTGTTTTGTGAACCTGGATTAGATATAGTTAAAGATTTATTAAGGCGGTGTGCATTTTATTTATATAGCACTAAATCACAACCAAAGTCATCTCAAGGTACATTACAGTGTGAAGACCTTGCAGAAATATATATTTTTATCTAACAGTTATGCTATGTTATTGCTGCTTATAGAGAAATAGTAGGTTTAACAAAGCTTTTGTCAGCCTAGCTACAGTCCTGAAAATTCATCTTATTTGCATCAATTCATGGTACAAGGTTCTAACTTTAAAGAAGGGTTTTTAGACAATATTCAACTTTCAGGCAAGCCTTCTACACTTGCGTCTTGCTTTTTTATCAAAAACAACAACAATGAAATACTGATTAAAAACATTTTTACGGTTCGTATCATTTAGAGGGCGCAATGAATTACTGAATCTCTGAGGTGAGTCTGCTAATTCTTCCATTTATTACTTTCAAAACAAAAGTGACGAACCTCCGTGCAGGCAGCGTGGTGATGCTTTTGTTTTGAAGAGATATTTTTGTGACATCCGGTCTTATTTACGTTCCCTCTGACAGACGTGCCTGCTGCGTTTCAGCATCATCCAAACATTAGCTTGCTGAGTAGCTTTTAGCTAGTCCCACAAGCTAACCTCAAGTCATCTATGAGCCGCAAAAGAAACTACAGCTTCGCTGAAACGAGCCTGTCTCCTGTACTCCACGGCGCCTTCATGGAGCCTCCTGGTTCAGCGAGCCGAGCCGACAGCGATTTCCTGGAGCTGGAACCCGACGAGGAGCTGCTGTGCACGGTAGGCGACATCACCGAACACCTCGGCAGGAACATCACCGTGGTGCTGGAAACAGCGTTGTCTGAGATCCGCAAAATGGTCAGCATCAGAATACGAGTCCTGAAAATGGAGTTACGCGAGAAAACGGACGAAATTGAAGTGCTGAAGGCGAGACTGGACGCCGTCCACAGGGATGGCAGGGAGTCTTTTCCTGGCGGCGGTTCGGCCGCGGAGGCGTCTACAGAGGCTGGCTACAAGAAACCTGACTTCAGCTCCGGAACCAAGCACAACAACGCTGACCCAAGGAGAGCCAAGGCGATCATGCCCGGCGTGAAGAAGGAGAATATCGATGCTATATGTGACTATCTGATGAAAGACAAGAACTCGAGAGGTTGTTCTGAAATGGACGGAAACCAGAGCAGCCAAGCGAGCGGGGTCAGCGAGGCTCGTCAGGAGCAGGACCCGCACTCCATGAGTCTGTGGCCGGAGAGCGGGATGGCTGGTCCAGGTCCCGGGCACGGAGACTCCGAGTCCGCAACGGATGACATCTTTAGTATCCTCCCCTCTGGCAGCAAACGGATGTATGACTACGAATGGATAGCACCAATGGAGTACTCGTCCGAGCTCAAAGGTAAACGCAGAGCCACTGATGAGGTGTGTGTGGAGTCAAAGGGGTCGTGTTACTGTCCCCAAAGCGTCCAGGTTGTAGGCTGTCAGAGGTAGGTGGGGAATACGTGACCTGCAAGAAAAAAGTCTTTACTGAGATTATTTGGTGAACTGTGGTTTTCATGTTTTTATTTGTTTTCATTTATATTTATATATCCTGAGGGGCAGGTGCACAGAGCACAGTGCAGCTGACACCCATCACCTTCTCCTGTCACCTTTCCACCACCACCCCACTGCAATTTCTTTAAAAAAGAGAACAACAGTGTGTTATGATGCATTTTCTGATGTTTCTAACTCATGACGGAGGCCTTATGTCGAGGCTGTCTGTGAGGTATATGAGACTCACTAATGTGAATTTAATGAGTCTGTGCATATGTAGACTCTTGGTGTACAGTCGTGGCCAAAAATTTTGAGAATTACACAAATATTGGAAATTGGAAAAGTTGCTGATTAAGTGTTCATAATAGCAATTTGCATATACTCCAGAATGTTATGAAGAGTGATCAGATGAATTGCATCGTCCTTCTTTGCCATGAAAATGTATTTAATCTCCCAAAATTTCCACTGCATTTTATTGCTGCAAAGACTTTTGGAAGATGGCCTGGTGTCAAGAAGGGCAGCAAAGAAGCCACTTCTCTTAAGAAAAACATCAGGGACAGATTGATGTTCTGCAGAAAGTAGGAAGAGGACTGGGGCAAAGTCATATTCTCAGATGAAGCCCCTTTCCGATTGTTTGGGGCATCTGGAAAAAGGCTTGTCCGGAGAAGAAAAGGTGAGGGCTACCATCAGTCCTGTGTCATGCCAACAGTAAAGCATCCTGAGACCATTTATGTGTGGGGTTGCTTCTCATTCAAGGGAGTGGGCTCACTCACAATTTTGTCCAAAAACACAGCCATGAATAAAGAATGGTACCAAAACACCCTCCAACAGCAACTTCTTCCAACAATCCAACAACAATTTGGGGAAGAACAATATATTTTCCAGCACCGTGCAGTAAAGCAAAAGTGATAACTAAGTGGCTCGGGGACCAAAACGTTTAAATTTTGGGTCCATGGCCCGGAAACTCCCCACATCTTAATCCCATTGGAAACTTGTGGTCAATCCTCAAGAGGCGGGTGGACAAACTAAAACCCACTAATTCTGACAAACAAAGAAGTGATTATGAAAGAATGGGTTGCTATCAGTCAGGATTGGCCCAGAAGTTGATTGAGAGCATGCCCAGTCGAATTGCAAAGGTCCTGAAAAAGAAGGGCCAACACTGCAAATACTTACTCTTTACATAAATGTCATGTAATTGTCGATAAAAGCCTTTGAAACATATTTCACTACATTACAGAAACAACTGAAACAAAGATCTAAGGCAGTTTAGCAGCAAACTTTGTGAAAACTAATATTTGTGTCATTCTCAAAACTTTTGGCCACGACTTGATATAACACAGTTTCACGCCAGTTGTTACCTGATAATCATACTGACCTGTTACCAACAAATCTCATTACATGTGACACGTTCACTCTTTTTTCCCAGCTTTTTGTTTGCACCTGACCTAGTAGTGATCATAAAGTTTTTTTTGTGAATATAGACCAATTACGAACTAGTGTGATTTTTTTTTACATATTTTTGCTTTTATGCTTTGTATGGGATGAACAGTACATAAAGACACGCCAAATCAGCTTCCAGCTACACAAGTAAATGTTTGACTGAATACATTTTAGCTGATGTGTTCGTATATGTAATTAATTAGTTAACTTGTTTTATTTGCTGTGCTGTCTGTTGGCGTGACAGTAAGCCCATTAAGCCTTTTTGAGGATGCATCATGTATTAGTATTGTGCTATTGGGCCTGGTGCCATAGTTATAGTAATATCTTGTGCATATTCTGTTAATAATATCATTATTGCCTTTTCTGCTTGTTGTGAATATTGTAAACAGTTCTGCAGCTGTATGTGTGAACTACCACTTTAGGGAGTTAGGTTTAGCTCATGTTTGTTTTACCATAAGGTTAAATAAACTAATAAACTTGTTTTGTAATTTTTACTTTCTTACTAGTAGTTGTAGATTTGGTATTAAGACCTCAGTTTGGAGACATGAAAGCTACAGCCCTTTTCCTATCTTGTATGTTGTGCGTATTTTTTTGTCTTCATAATTTCTTTCTGACAATGAACACTGGTTGAATTCTTTTACTCAAGTTCTTATGGAAATGTCTTTTACCAGTCATGAAGGAGAGCGAAAGTGAGATCAATCCAACTGCTGACACTGAGGAAAATGATGAACACGAATCGAGGATAGAAGAGGCTGGGGATCTGCTCTCACATGTCCAATCAGATTTCTCCATGGATACCCAGAGCTCTCCAGGGGAGGGAGGGAGTCCCCTGGAGAGCAACACAGAGAGGCCAGAGGCAGGTGGGTAAGAATGGAGGAAGAGTACAGAGTGTCCAGAACCCTGGCTTCTCCATGGTGATGGGAAACCAGGGCTGGATGGATGCCTGTCACAATCAGGACGCTGTCATGAAATATGTTTATATGCACTTAAATAATCTATTAATGTGGGAACAAGTTGACATGATGGGTAGTAACGTGGTTATGGTACAGTTGTAGATGTTGGGCTTTAAATTATTGTTCTAGACTCCTGTATCTCTGCCATGTCATCACTGTGGTTCAGTGTTCAGATGGTGGATTCATGAACATTGTCCATGAGCCTATTATCTACTGATCGAACAACTTTTTGTTTACTATACATTATCATGGAGTTCTTAGTGACCTCACAGCCTGGGAGGTCACTACAGGCCTTGATCTCTGTGTGATCTTTGCTGGTACAATTCAATTCAATTCAACTTGATTTATATAGCACCAATTTACAACACAAGTTATCTCAAGGCTCAGTTAGTAGTAGTAGTACTAGTTATTCTGTCCACTTAGTAGTTAGTGGACAGAGGTGGGAGAAAAGAACAGCAGGTAACAGAGATCATAACAACAACAAGTAGCAGCAGACGAAGCACTGGCAGGTTGGTAGGACCAGCAACCACAGCTCCAAGGTCGAGGACACCTGAGAGAGAGAG
>JAUMHJ010000010.1:14124227-14134551 GCA_032361105.1 Microctenopoma lineatum | reverse complement strand
GTGCCATTTCTGTGCTATGATTTACTCTAAATCCTGACTGAAATACCTCATAGAGCTTGTTCATACGCAGATGGTCATAAAGCTGCTTCGACACCACCTTTTCGAGGACTTAACAGATAATGGGTAGATTGGATATTGATATGATTTGGAGTCTATTTAAAAAGAGTATTTATATGAGTCATAGTCATATTTATATGACTCCAAATCACATGACAACAGAGTCACCGCTTCAGGAATGCTTTATATATTTATGGACTCACACTAAAGAAGAAGCTTAGATGTTACTAGTAAATCAGAAATAATTTAAGTTAAGGGACGTCAGGAGGATGGTGCTTACTTCCCAGCACATTTGTATGTCTAATGGCTGTGTTCAGTAAAGATATAAATGCCATGACTGTCCTTTATCAGCTTTGAAATATTGTATTTGTGACTCTAATCACTTTTCATGACTGATTTACAAGTAATTTTCACTTTGTTGTGTGGTGTTTCTATCATTCTCTCTTTACAACTTAGCTACACACTCACCCTTTTCTCTCCAAGGTGTGTGGTGAAAATGTAGTGTTATTCAGTGTTTCGTGTTGTAGCTTGTTGTTTTGTATGAATGTCACACGTAACAACACAGGATTAACAGCAGGGTAGAAACCTTGATCCTATCTTTGCTTCCATACTTTCAGTTAGGTATCTCTATGTTTTGCCTTTTCTAGGTTCATTATGACCCATGTACTTATATAATCTTCTGTTATATTGCCATGTCAGCAGGACAGAACAGCAGGTTCCATATAGATCCAGACTGACTGTGTGTAGGTTGCTCTATAGCTTCAGGCGCAAAGAAATAAAATTGGATATTGATGTAATTTTATATCTTCTGTTTATAACAGCGATTAAGTATGAAATATTTATGTTGTTTTGTCAGTACATTGCCTTCTTGACAGGAAAAACGTTCAGTTTCAAACCTACTTTGTCTGATTTCTGTCCATTAATGTAACACTGGTTTCCAGCTACAGGAGGCAGCTGTGTTCAGCGATAACTCCACTACCCACTGCTTGCTTATTAGGCAGGCATCAGACACACACAGAGAGCTGCAGGTGAAGATATGGGTAAACACAGTTACAGAGAACAAACTGAAAAGTGACAGTTGAGCAGGCTTTCTTTTTTTGTCCAGGAAACACAAGCATGACTGGCAGGTTATGTCAGTATGTCAGACTTGAGAAAGCCCTCTGGAATGAAAGGGTAAAACGTTGTCGAAACCAAAGATGTCCAGTTGCTTTGGATAAAACCTTTTTACTTTACTTTACTTTACTTTACTTGGCAGACACGTATATCCAAAGTGACTTACAATGAGAAGACACCACAATTCCCATTCAGATTCTCTTAAAAGCGGAGATACTACAACAAAGAACCCTGATAAGGCCTAACTCGTCAAGACAAGGAACATCAATAGGAATTGTTTAGTGCTAGACAAGAAAATGTGTGTGTGTGTGTGCGCGTAGTAGACTCACTTGAAATACTTTTTGAACAAGTGAGTTTTTAAATGTTTTTTAAAGGTGGTGACTGTCAGCCAGTCGAATGGGGCAGGGCAAATTGTTCCACCAGGCATGGAGCAGGAGAAAAGACTCGATTGTGATCTGAGACCTTGTGAAGACAGGATTTTTAGCATCATTTCATTCGCAGATCTGAGAGAGTGTGCAGGAGTGTGACTTACCAGTAATGTGTTAAAGTAAGATGGATCCATTGAGAGCCCTGTAGGCATCCAGGATTTAAACTCCCAGCTACTGGGAGCCAGTGAAGAGAGGTGTGAAGAGGTGTGACATGAGTGTACTTCGGCTGGTTGAAAATGAGGCGGGCCGCTGCATTTTGGACCATGTGGAGGGGTTTGATGGTAACTGCAGAAGCTCCAGCCAGGAGAGTATTGCAATAGTTAAGTTTAGAGATGACCATTGCCTGGACAAGGAGCTGTGTAGCCTGTTGCGTGAGAAAAGGCCTAATCTTTCTCATGTTGTGGAGACCTGGAGGACACTCAGCTTGTCGTCTATCCAAGGATTTTGGCAGACTGTGTAGGTTTTATTTTTAGGGAGCCGATTTGGATTGAGATGTTTTGCTGAGGGGGGTTGCTTCCTGGGAAGATCAAGATTTCAGTTTTTGACAGATTTAATTGGAGGTTTCGCTCAGACATGCAAGCCGATATGTCTGAGAGACAAGCTGAGATATTTGTTGATACAGTGGTATCATCTGGTGGGAAGGACATATAAAGCTGAGTGTCATCAGTGTAGGAGTGGTATGAAAAGCTATGGGATTGGATGATGTTGCAGAGAGAACAAGTGTATAATGAGAAGAGAAAGAGGCCCAAGTACAGAGCCCTGTGGGACCCCTGTGGTTACCTTAGAGAGTGTGGATGTCTCACCTCCCCACGTTTCCCGGAAGGACCTATCTTGAAGATAGGAGGAGAACCAATTCAGTGCGTTTCCAGTAATTCCTAAGTCTGACAGTGTAAAGAGAAGAATTTGGTGATTGACTGTGTCAAAAGCAGCAGATAGGTCCAGAAGGATGAGGACAGAATATCTGCGGGCAGCTCTTGCAGCTTGAGATAACCATGACCTGGATGACTGACACCTTCACAGATATTATGTCAGTATTGTTCTGCTGCATCTTCTGACCATGTCTGAAACTAGACGTCCTTCTATAGCTCACCTATTCATTTACTAAATTCATTACTCCAATAAATCCAAAGACTTGGATTCCTTTGATTCACAAAGGGAGGGAAGCTGCTGATGGACAGAACATACATGACCAGCAGGCACATAAAGAATCAACATCCAAGTTTATTTTGGATTGTCTGGCATTTTCTCAGCTGCTCAGCTGAAAACACATTGCCAGGCCAACATCAAGATAAAAGGACAATAGAGAACGAGGATATTAAACAGAGACCAGAGGATATTGTTTCACACCAGGACATAGTCTCATCATAGCCTATCCAGCTATTATGGGTCCTGATGGTGTCAACACAATTAAATGTAAGGTTTGAAGAATTCTTTTCTAAAATTAATTATCTCCATATAATTAATAGGGGTGCATAATACCACCAGGATTCTGCAGTATGTCTGTAGACATACTGCAGCAGTTGCTGTGGATAAAAGCATCTGCTAAGTAAAGTAAACTACAGATTGACTGCAGCGTCGGCCAGCTGGATAGATTTCTGGTTGGAGTTTTCTTCCAATCCATTTTTGGGTTTTCTCCAGGTCTTCAGGTTCCTCCCACAGTTCAGTTGTTTGTCCTTTATATAGCAGCCCTCTGTACCCCGCATCTTACCGAATGATAGCTGGGATTGGCTCCAGCTTAAGTTGCTAGTGTCTCAGAGTAGGTATCCTCAGATAATAAGAATTACATTAATTCAGCTTTGTTTTCCCCAATTAGGTTTGTCCAACTTGAGGTTTCCTTGATTATCTGATTGTCTTACTGCTCACATTTGTTTTGCTGTTGGACATCAGCTTTGTAAGCAGAATGTTATGTAGAAAAACACTAAAAGACCTAATTCATAATAACGTAGAATTATAATGTGCACAATAAATGGTTACTGGCAATGTATTCTCTGAGAAAAAGAAAAAAGAACAGTTCAGTTCACTGATGATTGTGTCTGTACACTGAGAGCTTGGAGATTGGATGACAAAATCCAAAAAATAGGTCAGGGGGGTGAGAGAGCAAGAGTGTAAGTCCCTCTGAGAGCTACTCATAGAGCCAGTACATTCCATTAGTCAATACAATTACAATGCTTATTCTGGGAGTGTGTCAACGTATCCTGTTTTATTGTCTCTTCAGATAAACATGCCTCCCTCTGAGGATCAAGGACATTTTTTTTATTTCAGTAACCATATTATCACAAGCCAACCCCTCCCTATGCCTAAAATGATTTCTTAATTTTTCTGATGAGGTGACTTTTAAGCTCAGCTCTGCTTGATAGGATACATGTGGTCGGAGAAATTATGTAATTTAAAGTGTGAGAATAATTATATAATAATTACCAATAGAAGAAGTAGTACTGACAAAAATGTTTCATTCCTCCAAATAGCTGAGCGTCTAATGCAGTCACAGTTCCTCTAGTGGTAGTTGCTATTAAAAATCATCCTGTGTGATAACAAAATCATGAAAATGCACTGAAACTCTGATAAAAGGTCAAAGTACTGTAAGTTCAGTAATACATATTCACACACAACCCTTGTCATAGTTTTTAATTCACATTTTCTTAACATATAAAAAGGGCCTAAATCAGTTATTTCTCATATTTTACAATTGACCAATGAAATAAAGACAAGTTCCGTGTGTAAATGTGGACTGGCACTTTGTTTCCCTAGCCGTAAAATGTAAGTGCTTTGAGCTGGTATTTACTTTGGTCTATAAGTCACACAACCCATATCCAATGTAGCTTTCCTCCCATGTGTTATTTATAATCTGAAATCTTTGGGATGTCATAGGCTTTTACAGTTGTAATATTTACACGTTTAAAGTTACACCAGCAACTGCAAGGTGTAATGCTGACTGCAGTATAACACACATTCACATGATCCAACACTGCTTTGAAAACATTTCACGGCTACTTTATTACCTAAATGGGCATACTGATGAATAAGGGTTACAAAGGGTGACTGATGACATCATGATCCAGGTCAAGGTTAATGTTGACTACCAGTACCTACAGCATTCCCTTTGCAAGGTGAACATCTGCATTTTAACCTCTTTTCAGAAAAGAAAAATAGTCAGAGAATGGAGAGGTGCTTTTAAAGTAAACGTTAGTGAGGAAAAACATTCCCATGCGCAGACATCACTAGGTTTATAGCCTCCATGAAAAGGGTATGCCATTGAATGTTACATTTTCCAAAACTGAAATGACTGAAACATAAATACAATACAACCATGACATACAAAGAAAGATTTGGTCTCTTATTAACCCATATAACTACAACACAGTGGCTTTGAAATCACTATTTTTCTATCATCTCACTGCAATATCTTAGCATATCTTTTATCCAATTCAGATGTAAGTTAATAATACATCTAGATCCCTTTAACACAGTAACAGTTATCTACAGTGATTTGCTAATGAAATGAACTAAGCCTGAGGATTTTGCATGAAACAGACTAATATGTATACCTTCAATTTCTACATTTCCACAGCTCTGAGCAGATTCCAGCTCCAGCTGTGAAATAACTACCTACAACATTCTTAGATTTATGCAAAATAAATTTGACATTACTATAAAAGAGAGTGATGTACTCTAGTGCAGTCATGAAGCAATCAGATCTTTTACTGTGTGGCCAGTGTATGAATTATCAAAGCAATTTTTACCACATAGTAACTTCATCCCATGAAAAAAGTCATGATTTTCAGTGTCTCTTCCCACATTCGTGGCCAGTTCCACAGTTATAAAGGATAAAACATTATTCACCCCTGCTTACCTCTGAAACAGATTCTGTTTATGTAAATGTCCCCTTTTGTCTAAACGTGGGTCTTGACCCCAGCTGGGGAGTTATCATGAGCACTTGGGATCCAGTGGTAGCAGTCAGTGGCATTCTTATTCCGTGGCTGAACTGTACAGCGAGTGCAGTAGACAATGCCCAGCACCACCATCACCACAATGATGATACAGAAAGGCACTAGGAGACCCACCAGGAGCCAGGTAGTGCTCTGTTTCTGCCCACCGCCTTCCTGGACTGAATCCACAATATCGACATTATCTGTAAACTCATTCAGTGGTGACTGGGAAGAAATAAGCCTAGTGGGATCAGCTGGGTCCTGGGGCTGTGTGATTGCCACATAATTATTTTTCTCCTCGCCCAAATCTTTCACTGGGAAATAAGAATTTTTTTCTCTTCCTTTGTGGTCGCTGAAATCCATAGAGGTTTTGACTGGATCATCCGGTTCCTGGCTGGTGTGCTCTAACCACCAATTCCAAGCTCCCTCAGAGCTTGTAGAGGTGAAAATGAATGGATAAGCTGTAGAGGTCTCCTTGACATCTTCATTTATATTCGTGGTGCTGGAACTGGAGGTGGGTGGGGGTTTGGTGGAAATTATGTTTGAAATCTTGTCTTCTTCATCGCGGGCAACTTCCTTTGTTTGCTCCTCTTGCGCACTGGTGACCCAAATGACATCAGAATTCACAACTCTGGGTGTATCAGTCGGCCAGTCCATGGGTAGATCTTCCTCTGGAAGCCAGTCAGTGGGGCTTTCAGAACTGTTCCAGTCATAATCCGGTTCTGGCTCCCAAACGGATCCCGGCTGGTGTGTTACCCAAGAAAAAGCTGGGGTGACAGGAGATTGATAATGTTGTTCCCCTCTTTTCTGACATGAGTACTGATCAGACATGAGATTGTACTCTTCCTTGCAGTAACATTCAAATCCACCTTCATAATTCACACACATTTGTTCACAGGTCCCAGGAATCTGGCACTCATCAGTGTCTTGGCATCGGCCAGGGTCCTCAGGAATTTGAGAAAAACCCAGATGGCAATGACAGAAATAAGTGCCTGGTGTGTTCTCACAGGCATGCTCACATGGATCATTTATGCACTCATCTACATCCTCACACCCACCCTCATTATCTGGATGGTAACCCTGCCGACACTGACATTCAAATGTTCCCGGAGCATTAATACAAATGTGTTCACAAGGACTCTGGATGCACTCATCTACATCCTGACAACCACGTTCATCTGGTGCAAGCATGTATCCTTCAGGGCAGGCGCAACGATACCCATCTAAAACAGGCAGGCACTCAAACTCGCAGGGGGCTCCTTGACAACTGTCTGAGAGCTCACAGCTCTGCTCATCATCTGCTAGCTGATATCCACTGTCACATAAACAGTAAAAGTGAGCACCATCTGCCTTGCAGAAATGCTCACATCCGCCATTATCCTGGTCACAACGGTTGAGTGATACAGTCGAATCAAAGCAGATGGGGGAATTTTTTGACCACCCCACTGAACCATCTGCCTTTAACATACACAAAACCTCCTGTGTTCCTGCGGAGCAGGGAACAGTAGCTACAGTTCCAAAGGGTACATGAGTTAGCAGTGTGCTTAAAAGGTCAAATGGCGTCGTGTAGAGGGCATTGCCTGTGCCTTCACTTGTCAAGGCAGGACACATTCCTCTGTAGGCATAATGGCAAAGAAACCCATCTACTGGGACTGTGCAGGGTCCATCCAGCCATTTCAAGTTATCATTCAGCTCTTCCGTATTGTAGCCTATGACCACGCAGCGTGACACTGAGCACGTACTTGAGGAGTAATCTCTCTGCCAGTTAGTATATTCAGTGTCCTGGTCACCAGTAGTCCATGAGAAACCCCGCAATAGGCTTAAGGCGCCACATTGACGAGGTTGACGCTGCAGGCCAATCCATACCTGCACTTTGGTTTGTGAGTTGCGCAAGTCCAGAGTGGAGAAAAGACTGAAAACAGTGGCAGCATCCTCCTTGCGTTTGATGGTTGCTAGGTTGCCACCTCTCGCTTTGCAGGCTTTCCATGAATCCAGGAAGGTTTTGCGTTGAAAATAGACAACAAAGCAGCCGTCCTCTTTACATATTGCATCTGTATCTCTCAGGACCTGACCAAGTACTGAAGAAACTTCAAAGAGCAAAACCAGCAATAAGGTTACGAGAAGAGCAGCAGTACTGCCCATTAGGGAGCCCATTGTTTTATAGTACTGAATATACCTCTCCACTCTCTCTCTCTCTGTCTCCTCCTCTGACTTTTCCAACACCTTTGAAAGTTTCTTTTAAAGTGTGGCTTTCTCTCCTCACTCACTTCTGTTCTTTAACTAAACTTTTCTTTCTTCAATTGTGCCATGGTTTTTTCTGTTCTTCACTCTATCCGGCTGAAATGGATCTGTGCTGGAGTTGAGTGCATGTGGATTGTCCCAAGATTTCAGGCTGGGAGGGGAGAAAAGGGGAGAGGAGTAGAGGGAGGGAGATATAGCAAAAAGCAGGGCAGGCATGAGGGGTGAAAGGGACGACACAAATTGTATGTTTTTTTGGGGGCTGCTATATGTATGTGTGTGAGAATGGGGGGAGGTGCAGCACACTGCACTTCTTTCTTTTCAGAGCATGTCATATGGTTTTCATAAGCTCCGTTCATGGACATAGTTTGGGACTTTGCCATTTACCCTCGCAGACAAAACACACACACACACACAAACACACTATCACGTACATTAAAATGTGGTACACATTTGAATGCAGTGCATTCTTCTTTTTGCACAGTACAACTCAGAACAGCGGATTGTTGACGCAGAGTTTAATACCTCTGACAGTGTGCATTTTGTAGCTGTAGTCCATATGTGATGTAAAGCATAAATATTAGGTTCGCTCATCACTTTCTTCGACTATGTTTTATGTATTTCACTGCACATGTTCTTAGTTTTTTTCTGAAGAATAATGTTGTTTGGACTATCTTGCTGAAGCAACACAAGCCTAGGTTATGGTAAAGGATAGCAGCACCTAAATAAAAAACAATAATGTTCTTCTCCAATTTCCAGTAGGGAAGTAAAGAAAGTTGTTGAAGTCGCTAGTGTGGAAGAAGAGGACCTTTGGGTTTGCTATGAAAACAATGCCTGGCTGCTGATATGGAGACTTGTGTTTTTAACAGTGGGTGATTTAGGGAAGAGGGTCTAAATATGTGTGTGTGGGAGGAGATTGAAGAATAGAGAATGTGGGGTGGGGTGGGGCGGTAGCAGGAGTCCTGTGAGTGTGCAATAAATACAACTGACTGTTGTTTGAAAGTGCATACTGTGCAGCATGCACCTCACTGTTAACTGTTAAATTGTGAGAGCAAAAATATTTGAAAGCACCTAATCAGTATAGAAATACTAAATTAAATGTTCTTCTCTGAGTTTGAGCAATAAGATACATTTAAAATTGGTATTATAATACTTAAACAGTTTTGGAAATACTGACAGATAAAAAAAAGAAAAGAAAAAAAACTCATCTTCAATTTCAATTCAATTCAACTTAACTTTAACTATTTATATAGCGCCAATTCACAAGATAAGCCATCTCAGGGTACAGTTCAAGGTTTAAGACTTATTATATTAATATATACAGAAACAATGAGAAAACCCAACAGTCTCATTTGAGCGAGCATTGAGGCGACAGTGGAGAGGAAAAACTCCCTTTAAGAGGAAGAAACCTTGATCAGAACCAGGCTCAGGGTGGGCGGCCATCTGCCTCGACCAGTTGGGGTTAGTCGACAGAGGAGAGCAACTACATCTCCAAGGTTGAGGATACCTGTTGAGCTCATGTAGTGATTTAATCGTTGGCTGTCTAAGTGATAGTCACATAATATAGACTTTTTGTAGAAAACCTGGGCTGATATAATTCATTTGGGAGCCTCACTCTTACTCTCTCTCATCCAAACTGGAAAAGTGAAAAACCTCTTTTAGTTTTTATAGTATATCATCCTCCTGTACCTTACTGTAGGTTTTTATCTGAATTCTCAGACTTCCTATCTGATTTAGTACAGATAAAGTGATTATAGTGGGTGACTTTAACATTTATGTAGATGTTGATAACAACTGCCTCAACACTGAATTTAATTCTTTGTTAGAGTCTATTTGATTTAATCAACATGTAAATAAACCCACTTACACTTTTAATCACATCCTCGACCTTATTCTAGCTAATAGTATAAAACTTCTTAATTTAATAGTTTTTCCTCAAAACCCTTTCTGACCCTTTTCCAATAATGATACAGCTCTGATTGTCTCGCTCAGGGACCCACCTGGTATGAGGGATGGGCTGGGAGTCTGGGCTTGGATTTGATCCTGCCACCCTTTGCATCTCAGTCTGATGCTTATCCCATTCAGCTACCAGGCCACCTATCATAATGTTGGGTACAGAAACAGCACGGGCTGAAGTTACTAATGATCTTCTCTTAGCCTCAGACAATGGACGTGTTTATACTTGTCTTGTTAGACCTTAGTGCGCGCTAAACACTATTGAAACTCTAACCCCAGGTTTCTTTTCAGCACTGTAGCCAGGCTGACAAAGAGTCATAGCTCTCTTAAACTAAGTATTCCTTTACATCTCAGGAGTAATGACTTTGTGAATAAATATCAGAGATAAAATTGATCAGAACCCCCCTGCAACTTGCATGAACAGTTGCTTGTGTCCAGCAGCTCTAGATGTGTCTGCCACACCTCAGTCTTATTTATACTCCTTCCTTCCTGTACACCATGCAGGGTTAATCTCAATAATTAATTCATATAATTCAATTCAATTCATCTTTATTTGTATAGCGCCAAATCACAACGAAAGTCATTTCAGGGCACTTTGCATAGCAA
>JAUMHJ010000010.1:14107830-14120194 GCA_032361105.1 Microctenopoma lineatum | reverse complement strand
TCTCTGCGGCCCGGTACCAAATGACCCACGGACCGGTACCGGTCCGCGGCCCGGGGGTTGGGGACCGCTGTTCTAGAGGACATCTAACGTTTAGCCTACAACTTTTGTAGACCTTGTGCAATATTTATTTTCCAGGATTCAGCCTGTTTTTTCTAAACAGCAGACAATCCCATTAAAAGCTAGGCAGTCAAGAGGTGTTAGGTAGTCAGAGTACTACCAGTTTATATTTCGACATAATATTATCTGGGGATACTTGTGGCTTTTATTTAAATTCTACATTTTAAATTAAGCCTGCCACCCGATGTAATAATGTTTATTTATATATATATCTTGGTGCAATTTAAGCATTTTGCCAATAAAAGTAGATCCCCTTGTATTCTATTCAACAATTATTTTTTTTATTTTGTTAGCCACCATTAATTTCAGGTGTTGAAATTAATTGACCAAACAGTGACAGTGGTTCTGTTAATATTCAACAGGATTTTAAAATGCTCCATGTTTAGTCAGTCTTACAAGAGAACTGTGTGAACTTAATTCTAATAATTAAGGATTAGTTATGTTATCTGCTAGCTGATTCCTTTTATGTGTTGTCCAACCCACTTCCTCGCTCTTTAGAATTGGGTTTTGTGTAACTGCTTCTTCTAAGGGCTCTATGATGAAGAGTCCAGGACACAGGAGATAGCTCTGCCTGTTTTGGTTTTGAGCCTTTTTAACCACTATTGTCCATGGCTGAGTAGATGAGTCGAAGGACATGATGGAGGACAGCAGCGGAGGAGGAAGAGTGCAAATGGAAAAGCAGGAAATCAAGAGAGGATGCTGAACAGAAGAAAGGAGTTAACGAAGGTTGATAAAAAAGGACTTGTCAGAACAACATGAACTGAGGCTCAGATTACTATGAATACAGGATGAGCATGTTAGGAACTATGCAGATAATTCAATTGAGTTTATTTATATACGGCCAGGTGTTTACTACTTGATTTGCAACAGTCTGTTTTTGAATTCAAGTCAAGAGTCAAGAGAATGTTGCTTGAGTAAAGGTTTTACTACAGATACTTTAAAAGACTGTGGTACATAACCTGTTAGTAGAGGTAGATGTACCTGCTCTATTATGGAAGTGCATATGGAAGATTTAGATGAAAGAAGCAGTCTAGCAGCAGCTGTCCATGTAGTTTATACTTGGGCTTTCAGCGCTATTAAAGTCTTTTAAAGTATTAAAACATCAGTGCTACTACCATTTAGTAAAATGTTCTTTTGATACAGCTCCCTAGGTTGACATATTTGTTCATTTGCCAGCTGGTCGGCTGCATCTGAGACATCAGCTTAGTTAATCATTAATCCAAGACACTCATTTCTCCATGGTCAAACTAGGACAGAAATTATGATTATTATATTATAAATATTATTATAGGTTTATTAGGAAATTATTAGGTTTGCCCTTCATTGTGCATCTCTGATTACAATGTACATGCAAAGTTTAGTTTTGCGGTTCCAATGGAGAAGAAGAGCATTTCACTTATTTATGAATGAAATACATCTATGGACCATTTTAAATTTTTCCTGCCATTGAAAAATCCTTCTGAATTGCAATGCAGTAAAAACACAGCAAGATGCTCTGTACTATGATTCCCAACTCTCTCAAATGTCAGTCAGAAGGCTCCAACAAAGATCTTTAGAAAATTCAATAGGACAAGTTTCATGGGTAACATCTGGAAGATGAGACATAACTACAGTAATTCCTGAACCACAGACACCCATTTGTTACATATTCTAGCCCTAGCTCTAAGAGTATGAGCGAAGTAGCAGTAAGTTTGTGTGTTCTAGTTTTCTTCGTCTGCCAAGAAAACTAGACTAGACTGATATGTTTCTAGATAAATCCTTTGTTTGAGGCTTTCTGTGAAACATTTTCTCAACAACAAATGCACCTCAGTGAAAGAGAGAAAATCCAGAAAAGCCTCTGTTCTGTGAAATAAACACAATCTGCAGACATCTGGTTCCTGTCAGTGTTTCCACTGGCCACCCACTGGTGGTGCAGGGGAAAGCTGCTGCAGCACCAAGTGTTTGCACATCGTTGATTCTCAGTTCAGTCAGGAAAGCTTTGTTTTGCGGAAAAACTAGTTCATGACCTCATTCATAAAACTGACACTAGGCAGAGGCCATGCTTGAACCAATAATAGCTCATGTGAACTTTGGATCGTAAACAGCCTCATTTGTTGTTTTGGCCGGTGTAGCATATGCTACATATGTGAAAAGAGGGAAATTCCTCTGAGCTTTTTAACAGTTCAGCACTACTTTTATGGTCTCTGTCAAAAACAGACTCACACACAGATCAGCAGCTGATCTAGTACTCATCTGAAATTTGATCCTTGGTCCTATCACCCCCAAACATGTTTGTTTATCTCAGCTACAATATGAAAAAGCAGAAAAGAAAACATGTCCTTATTTAAACTTTTCTTTTAGTATTAAATGCTAAAATGTACATGATACAGGTACATACACAGCAAGTCAACCCGAACAATATTGGTAGAAGTCAATGCATATTTTAACATTTTTGGTTCAAACCAGGCTTTTTGTTTCTAGGTTATATCACTCCATACAAGTCATTCTTGTGAACATAAGGTACATTTGGAGGGAATTCCTTAAAATATGTTCCAGCTAGAGTCAGTGATTGACTTGATTGATTCGTTGGTGGCCAAACATCAAAGGTCAGGGTCACAGTCACCTCATGTTCATCCAGTTCTCATTGTGAATGAGACTAGCTGTCCAGGAAGTAGTGATTTGATTGTGGTGATCAAGGGTCAAGGTCACTAGACTGATGAAAGGTATTAGAATATGAATTTGGACAAGCAGCGACAGTGCAGTGGTAGATTCAAGTAGATATGTGCCTCCAGAGTGTCTCCAGAGGGATCTGCATGAAGTCTGATGAATGTCAACTGATGTCACATGACTCAGTAGTGTTCAGCCCCAGGTTTGCAAATAAAAAAAAACTCTGGGTATAGTTAGAGGTATTTCATAGTAGTTACAAATCTAAAAATACAAAGCTGAGCTGTTGGGTGTCAGGTTGTTTTGTGGTCAAAAACGGAGTGGACTATCTGACATAAGAAGAGATAAAACTGGACATCATGTGTACCTGTCTTGCTGAAAAAGAAAATGTGCCCATGTGATGTGATATACATTACTGAAGCATCAGCTGACAGAGAACAGAAACATAAGACTCCCTGCAGCGTTGCCAAAAGGCATTTGAAGCTTTTGTAGTAACAACATTCTTTGTATGACACTCTGCAGCTCCCTAGTGTCCTGCTTTGGTGTTTCATGTGTGAGACAGAGAAACAAACAAACGGGATGTTCACAGCACACTTCATCATTCAGTTTTAGAATATAACAGCTTCACTTAAGAGTTATTGTTTGAAAGTCAATCCAAAAATTAAATTTAAAAATTCATGTTTCATAAGGGTTAAAATTACCTTTCCATAACTCAGTTTCAATCCTCTAATTCACACAAAATTACTGTTTAATCAAATCAAATTTCATTATAAACATGTAAATGTAATCAAAGACAATAAAGCTGATTATTATTATTACCTTATTATTTATATTTATATGTTAATATTAAATGTATGTGGTCCATTTATCCAAAGAAAAACATATTTAAATGTAACTTTATTCAGCAGTAGGAATCAATAGTGTTTGTGATTGAACAGTATTTAGTATTATTAATCAGGTTCCAAAAAGTGTGATGCATCTTGTACAAAGTACAAATATATTTGTCTTAGAAATGTAACTTCATTAGAGTAAATTAATATTATGAAATGTGTCGTATGTGTGTAAAAAAATAAATAAATTAAGAGGTCATTGAGTGGAGGCACGGAAACAACGAGTAGAAAAAAAATTAAATGGGGCAGAAATAAGAGCACAGAAACTAAGGACGTACAAAATGACTTTTATTTAAAAACATATTTTGCAGTGATTTGTTTCTGTGAAAGATTGTCGTACTAAAAGTCATCTCTGCAGTCTCTAATTTGAATTGTACAAGTGTGACACAGTAGGATTAAAATACATGCACACATCTGTACACTCTGTTCCTGTCACCAAAATAGATCTGATTACAAAATATAGTGCTTAATATAAACATCTATAAGTTTCATTCACTGCTCATACACGGCTTCAGAAAGTGTTCTGACCCTGTGTTTCTTCAATGTATCATTGATTTGTTATCATCTACAACAACCTTTATAAAAATCAAAATGTGACTTTAAAAAGTGATTTACCATTTCATGTTTATTTCAAACTCCATTGCAAATTGTGCAAAAACTGAAGGAGTCTCAATACTGTGTGAAGCCACTGTACGTGACAATGTCAGCAATGACTCCTGCTCTGGGTACTGGATTTTAAAATGATGGTGCTGAGCAAAAATAGAGTCTCTGTTGATGCAACTCATGTGCCGATTCAGGATCGTCAGCAAACATTGATGTGTAATTTTTGGCCGTGTGGGTACTGTCAGGGAAAAGTGTTGAGCATTAGGCACCAGCTGATTTTAAGGGACATGAAACTCAAAAGCTCCAATCTGCTAATGAAATGTTTGAAATAAAAAAGATAACTAGACTGAGCCGATCATTACATGAACTGAGTGAACAGCACAAAAACAAAAGGGGACAGAGAGAAAATCATTGTGTGTCTCTTCTTAAAGGACAAAATAAACTGCAGCTAATGTGAAGCATTACGAGATGTGGACAGATTCAAATCCTATTCTGACCAACCCAATATATCTGATGGCATATTGTAGCAGGGTAACAGGGAGGAGAACGTATCCAACTCCACAGCAAGTGATAGTTTTCCTTTAGAAAATTATTTCTCAGCCACACTGTTTCCAACCTTAGTTTGGAATTTCTGCTCTGCCATAATGAATTATTCAGTTGTTATTAATCTGGACTGCGGGAGATGTGTTGTATTATTTATTCAACAGGAGTGCATAAAAAATTAAAGCAGTTTTCAGCTTGGGGGAGTATAATCAACAAGTACTCAAACTTCATCTTCGATCATGTTACATGTAATAATGCTTTCCTAGTTTTAATCTTGTGGTTTTCTCCACATGTATTTTGGTTTCTCATATAGTAAAGTGGTTTTATTTTTCATGCGCAGAAACAACCTCAAATTTCAAATTACACATAGCAGCTTTAATTAGATTTCATTTCTCAATAATCTGTTGGATCTGTGGATTATTGACAATTTTAGAATATAAAACAGGAACGACCTCTGTGAGAAAACCTCTGTGGGGACAAAACTATGTGGAAGCAACTGTGCCTGTCTCATAGTGCTCTTACGCCCTCTTCCGGCAGCTTGGGAAGGCAGCATCACAACTACATTCCTGCCAAACTTCACTGATTACCTGCCACAAATTATTTAACAGGCCATGATAATTCATATATATGTTCACAGCTTGTTTCTGCCAAAGAATCTACCAACTGGTTTTAGGTAATATATAAAATGGGTCCACGTATAGATTTATTGCTTGAGACCCAAGCAGCCAGGTTCTTCTTCACAGTATCAGTATAGATTATAGTGTTTCTGCCTTTTGACTTCTGTCACCTTCTGAAGCACCTTAAATTTCACTAACTCTGAGTAGAAACTCTGTCAACAACTAGAGAAGTTGGTCACATGAAGCAGAAACCACCATCCATGTATTACTTTAACTTCCCTGTGACCGGAGAAATCGTGAAAATATTAGAGGATTGTGCAGAATTCTAGTGCAAATGTCTGTAACTGTCCAAAATGACATGCTGAATGTAAAGTCAAGGAAAACAGTTCAATACTGATTTTGTCAGTTATGATCTAACTACATTGCTATGGTCCGGTGAAGCAGTGAAGCACACACCAGTCACTGTCGTCAGGTGGAAATTCCACAGCTGAAGCATATTATCTTAAACATTTTTCTGGAAAATAAGCTGAAAACACGTCTACAAGCTCAGTCTCCAACTGGTTCAGAGTTACCCTTAATAACAGCACATTAAACTCCAACTCAAAAAGACATGGCTACACAGAAACTAGGCAGGACAAACCATCAGTGAAGAATCCAAAACATAATGCAACAAAAATAATTCAACACCAGTAAGAGAAAAATTACATTTTAGCATTAAAGTCCTTGGAAATTCCAAGAAATTTAAACAAATTACTCAACTGATTCAAAACATTTCTATTACTATGCCAAACAATAGAGATACCAACTAAAAAGCTCAGTAGATCCCAGGCTAAATGCAAAACAACATATGTATAGTTCTTTCCAGTACTTTTGACATGGCTGTGGGAAACACTGGCATGCTTGAATGAGCAGCTACATTCAGAGCTCCAACTGGCCCTACGTAGGCAGGCACCACCAGCTATCTTAATTTAATAGAAGCAGGGAAAACTTGTTCTTCAGAAAGTTCCTGTGGATGGAAATGTAACTAGAAGTCAATGTTGGTAGCGCTCAAAGAAAACTATTACAAAATCGGTTTCATGTTCATGTAAGTGGTTTAGACATCAACAAGTGGAACTTTTAATTGGTTCCCTTTGTCTGTGTAAATCCGACCACAGTGGTTGTAGAAAGAAGCTAAAATGTAAAATGTGGAAATGTTCTCTTCGTTCAGTTTTGTGCTGGTGGCCAATTTGAGCTAGAGCATGTTCTGTAGTCATGCTGTGTTTTGGTACTGTAGATATCAGCTAGTGCAATGTAGTGGTTGGAGCATTGCTGCCTTTGTTAAACTACACCCGAGTGCTGGGGACTTGCACTCCCTTCAATTAGTAGCAGTACACATGTAGCTAAAGTAAAAGACGTGGGAGCAGTAGGAAGGATCACTCCTTCCAATCTGTGTAACACACAGCCTTTAGAAAAGCTTTGCTCTACCCAGGTGCTCATTCAGACATGAGCACTGGTTGTTTTCCAGTCTTTGTTTCCCCCATCTGAACAACCATGTTTGCATACGAGGAACGCAAAACTACTTTGTTATTTGTGTTTGTGCACCACATATACAGAGCGTGTCTCAGACGTTAAAAGACGTACATAAATAACTATTCACATGTCCTTACACATATCAAACAATGAGCATGGACTCTGAAATGTCCAGCAAAAGTGCAGATAAATAAGAAATCCAGCAGAGATGCCCCTATTAAAACCGAGTCAATAACGTTAAAAACATGAAGTCATGTAGGCTGCATTTAGCTTTTTAAGTTTCTAAATCAGCCCGAGAAACCACTAACATTCCTGTAGACCAGCACAGCAAGAGCAGTGTTATCTACTGAACAAGCCTAGAGGGAAAAACCACAAAGACCACAATGCATTAGAGCCAGAAGACATGTTTGTTGTAGGGTTCTGACCCACAGACATTAACCAATAATCCTGGTTTCAGCTGGTACATGAAGATGGTTCTTTATACTGCCAACCAACCAAGCACTAGTTCCGTTACACTAAACCGAGCACATATCCACCCTGAGACCTGAAGCTACTTTAACTAGTTTTTTGTTTTTTTTTTTAAATAACTGCCAGGCTAATGCACAACAATTCACAGAAAACATAATCCCACCGAAAGCCACCCCCCCCGACACACTTGATGCAAAAGCATGAAGACCCAAAACCTGAATACTGTGCCAAATCCATCTGGGAAGCAAAGCTCTACAACTACAAGTCTTCCTATTGTCGTTTTAACCTCATCACTACTGGTTACAAAGGCCACATTTACACAACCAGACAAGTTGCGGATAAACTGTTTATCCACTCAAACAGGCTGTGACACAATCAAACCAAAGGTGGGAGTAGTTTGGCATGAGTCAGAAACCCAGCAGTGGCTTATCAATCAGTTTACACTTACAGAATGAACAATAAACACTCAACAACAGCTCACACTGGACATGGAAAGTGCTAGATGTAAGCAAAGTTTAATGAAATACTATTTTTAATTACTCACTGAAATTGGTGAAACCTCATCCTGAAGTATGCAATGGTACCGTAACAGTGACTCAATGGTCTAAAACTACTGCAAACACATTAAAATAAACCACAACTAGCCTTAAAAAAACAATAACTGCAAATGGTCTCTATCAGTGTATGTGGATGTGAGGAGGAGCTGTCCTTCAGTGTTCTATAAGCCGGCATTACAATCACATATCAGATTGCGTAGCCCTGTAATGACACAATGGTTACCTTAGCCTCAGCTTCACTCCCAGCAACATGACCCACACTCACTCAAAGCAAGCAACTGCACTAAAGCCTCAGCTGATTGGCTGTAATATGTCATTCAAGTGTACTGGCATGTCAGGGTGCCTCAGCTCTCCATGGCCATTCACTCCACATGGCTCTTAGCAGTGTTGGTCCACATTGGACCCAACCTGAACTTTAACTTGGCAAAAAAAACAGCCTCAACTGCTTCATCAGCAGAAGGTGACTCGACAAAAGTAGAAAAGTCCTAGGGAGGATTTGGCAGGGGATCAAGAGAGGCACAGGGAGCTGGGGGAGGAGGTGAGCGTGCAAACCGGTGTGGGGAGGACATAGTAGAATGGATCAGTGAAAGGAAAGAGAAAGAGGAGGAAGAGGAAGACTCCTAGCAGGTAGGAGGAGAGGATGGTGAGGCGATGAGGGTGCTCCATGGCTGTGCTGATGGCGGGGAAACCCATGTAGTTACAGAAGGAGTGGCAGAGGACTGGGCCCACCAGGTGACCTGCAACACAGAGCACAAACACTGCATTCAAGCACACGTTCTTTTTAGTTTAAACTGATTTAGATTTTTTTATACAAACACATGGAGGACTGGACTCTCAATTGGAAAGGACTCTGCAGAGCTGTGTGCACACAGCAGTTTGGAGCACGGGACCATTCTGGACCATTTGAACAGCAAATGAGCCTCATGTTTAGCAGCATAAGCAGTGGCAATTCCAAATAAGAAAACACGTCACTCTTCATAAAAACTGGGTAAGTGGGTTTAAGAAGGATGCTTTGCAAGTGAAGCCTAATGTAGTCTCCACTTAAGAAATCACTCTCCAAAGTGGAGAGCACCTCTTGTGCACGGTGCCATTGTTCCACCAAGAAGAAGAACAAATGTGTGTTTTTATCAAGAGGGAACTAGGTCACAAGCAACAACATGGCCACATTTATCAAACTTTCAGCACCACAAACTAGAAGCAGAGTCATTTATTTCTCTACAACAGTGTGACATCAAGTTTAACTGGAGTTAAACTTGTTGAAGTCATCAAACAATCACATTAAACGATGCTGAACTGAAAATGCATTAATAACTGTCCTGGGCTCCTCTAATGTAATGAGTGTAAAACATATACCTAAAGTCTTTCTCCATTGTACTTACAGCATGATAATAATAATACTAATAATCTATGTTTTAACTATGAACATAACACAGACTGCTATGAGTCGGGTATCGCTGTATACTGTAGGGGCAATATAAAGGTTGTGGTTTCTACAGAGGATTCAGATGGTTTTTAGCAAAAGTACAAACATCAGAACAACAGTCCTAATCCTTAAGTGTGAACAATCTGGGGCTGATTTAGATTCATTGTTAGAGCCTTATAGCAAAACTTGACAAAAATGTTGATTGGTCCAAAAACCATGTTGCATCATCAGGTAAACCCACTTATCTTTTAGCAACACACAGACGCTCAATGAAAACAAGGATGAGATGCAGTCATTCCAGGCTCCATTCCTCCCTGCAACTGCATAACACCTTTACATAACAAACATGAACTCACCTGTTCTGATAAAAATAAAGGCGGTGTAGGCTCCAAACACTGCTGTGTAGGAGAACTGGAAAACTGTCGTGGACCAAACAGAACAGAACAGTTTCTCAGAGTCACAATGACAGCGCTGTGCTGTGGTAAAAGAGGACATGTCATTAAACACACCTGCAGAGAGAAAGATGCCCGACAGTGTCCCCTGTCTGAAGCGCAGCAGTTCGATCACGTGGTGAAAGTGTGCTGTAAGAGAGAGATGTACGTGCTGGAAAACCAAACCCTTCACTGCATTTAGAACATTTCCAAAAACTAAACTCATCTCTAGATAGTTTGGGATAAATTTTCCTTCAGTTTCACTCTGAATGAATTTACAGATTTTATGGTGAATAACTCATATGCTGACAGCACTCACCAACTCCAAAGAAGAGAGGGCAGGTGAAGATGGCAATAGAAGGGCCAGCACACGGCACCAACATGGGCAGCATACAGGCCCTGAACACCAGCTCTTCTGTTAGCGGCGCCACCACCTGGTTCCTCAACCAGCGCATGTCACTGACACACAACATCCAGAACCACGGGTCTGCAGGAAACACCAACATGGTTTCTACTGAAATACAGCCTATTGCTGCTCCACACAAAACTTAACTGCTTTAATATTAAAATGTTTTGAAAGCAATGAGCTGGAGAGGAGTTTGAAGCCACAGAATAAAGACTAAATCCAAAATGTGGCAATCTCACCTAGGGCCACTTTGATCCCATCTAAGAAGCTCCAGGGACAGTCCATGGCCAACTGCATCAGAGGGCCCAGAAACAGGACCTGCAGAACACACACACACACATAATAATAACAGTGGTATCCGCAATTTACACAGGTTCCTACAAAATGTAATGTTTCTGTCTGACAAAATATCATCATATACAGGTTCATAAAAATGTTGTAAGCCCACAGCCAGAGAGAGAGAGATGCTTACCATGGTGAGCAGAAGAGGAAGTATGATGGCAGTAATGAGGCCCTCAAAGCGAATCCCCATGAGAGCCAGTAATGAAGGGCCAGTCTGACACACAAACACACAGACGGTTAACTTTGAAAAAGAAAGGTTCTCTCTGATGATTCAGCAAGTGTATCAGACAGTACATAAGTAAAATGACCAGGTCAGACGTTTCAGAGACATTAACTCACCCTGACACCTGTGAATTCTCTCCAGGACCACACAAACAGAGGTGACAGAGCAGACACAATCAGGACACTGGTGAAGCGTCTCTTTATCACAGTGGGGTGATCCCTGACAATGGACCAATAGAATTCTCGTTAGTTTGGAGATAGAGAAAATCCAGCGTTCGTCTGCAGTGAGCTCCACACTCTGAACACCTATGCTAGGGTGCTCTTCCTGGACTTCAGCTGTGTTTAACACCAACTTTCCACAGAGGCTGATTATTAAACTGAATAAAGGCTTCATCACCCCCACCTGTAACTGAACCACAGACTTTCTGACTGACGGACCACCTAGGTGGCTGACTGCTCACACTCAATCTGGTTCTATAGTTCGTTTTTTGTCTCCATTGCTGCCTAATGCTGCGCAGAGAGAATTGTCAGGATTTCGGTTAATAGTTGTACAGTCAGATTTTGTAAGGCATTATATAAACTCCAAAAATGGCAATGATTTTTGTCATATTGTTCACACTGGCTCTCAGTTACTGCACCGATTAATACAAAGGTGTAAGATCAGATGGAGGTCAGGGCCCTGGGCAAATTCTTTTACAACAAACGGGTCCTCCATGTCCTTAAGAACCTTGCTTTTTGCGCTAAATTTATAGATTTGGTGGATTGAGCCAATACGATTTTTAATATATTGCATGTCATACGGGGCAGGTACAAGCTAGGACTACAACCATACCAGGTAATTAACTCTTATTAAAAACAATAAAGCTGGGATGTCTGGCTCTGAGACACACTCCCAGCGCACAAATGAGGGTCAACTAACATTCGTGAGCAAATGTGAGCAGTTTATAACTTGTGGAAAAAGTGTATTAGTTGTCATTTAAGGTGAACACCCATTAAATGCTGAGCATTTAACTTGCATTGGAAAATGAATCGCGCAAATTAAAGTGCTCACAGATAAGTAATCTCTCCACTTTTGTCTCACCTCGGCAGGTCGCTCTTCCACACGTATAAACTTCCGACATACGAACAAGCGAGAAGCAGACAGGACAGCACTGACACCCAGCATAACCCTTCCGGAGGCACGAAGTCTCCATTGTTGTGCATCTTTGCTCTCAGTGGGATTAGTGATAAATCATCCTCCTCTGCCATCACGTCTGCCGGTCGACACTGAACCAAACAACTAGTGGGCAGCGGGGCGGCTGCTGGACCATCTAACAGGGTAAAACATCCACCAACATAAGTTGGGATGGGGTCGATTATCTGCTTTACGGGTAAGCTGCTCCGTCGCTGTATTTCTACGTCATCAAACCTTATTCTTCCTCGAGCTTTACAGCACCGTTACTGATGCATTACTGCCATCTAGTGGAGTTAATGGGTCATTTGTTTGGTTCTTTCTATTAGACCTGTAACTTTGTACTATACAGGTCCTTCTAAAAAAATTAGCATATTGTGATAAAGTTCATTATTTTCTGTAATGTACTGATAAACATTAGA
>JAUMHJ010000010.1:14065329-14076305 GCA_032361105.1 Microctenopoma lineatum | reverse complement strand
CACACACACACACAGACAGACATTACCTTCCCTCGGTCTGAATACAAAATTCCTGCACAGCAAACACACACAACTCATCGCCAAGTGAAGAATTCACCAAGTAGCTATGATGTTGTTGGCTGGAAAGGACAAATGGGAGTTCATATCCGGTCAGCAAACCAAGACCAGTCAGTCCCTGAACCTCCAGGTTCCACAAACACTACATGGAAAGACATGGTAAAGACGGCATGGACAGCATGTCCATGTAGTCTGGACAGCAACCAGACTACATGTTAACATGAAAACTAAAGGAGTGAGTTCTTTGAAGGCCCTGATGCTACGTCAAGCTTACTACAACACATTTCATAGTTCTTTAGAAAACAGGATTAGACTTTACTGCAGCATTGTGTGTTTCAGTTATTTCGATGTCAAGGAATAACTTTCACACTCTAATACAAAAGCTTTTTAAAAAACCTCACCAGTTTGTAATTACACATGGACATACTAAAGTATTCTACTGTCAAGGGATAGAGAAAGATCTATTAAAAGATCTCCCCTGCTGAACTTTAAAGGTATCAGTATGCTTCAAATAAAGCTTGCTCTGGATCTATGAACACTGTTTGATTCAGCAGAATCGGTACAAAATAAGCAGGGTTTTTGACAGCTCGTCTTTCGGTCCTGTGCTTTACACTTTCTGCCATCCAGAGCAGTTCATTCGAAGTATACCGACTCCTCAACAATCACATAAAGGACTAAATGTTAAAGAAACTAACACTAACTCAATCGAAACCAGAAATGCTCAGTAAACAAGACTGATGTGAAGCGAGAATTCCATTGGGAAACAGCAGGTAAATCTCTGGGAAGGAACAGCAACTTTTTTTAAGGCCAGCAGCCCCTCAGCAAACAGACACACCACATCTCTACCACAGCTTCATCTGCAAACAGATAAATACAACATTATTCTAAAACCTAGTCTGACTATGTGACATATTGTAGCTCATTAAGCTTACTGTACAAGTCATCAATTAGACAATAAAACAATAAGACAACTATAATGAAAAGACTGATTCCAATTACCCCTGTGTCAGATACCCCACCACCTCCTTCTCCACCACTTTTATCATGCCTTGTTATCTGACGGCTACACAGTGTCATTCCACCGGGTGTCTGCTAAATACTACAGTATTTTCGCACATTTGTTTCTTCTATAGGCTAAAAAGAAAAAACACCAACAGTTCGCACCACCACCCACTTCATAGCTCATCTACCTGTGCATTTAACCTCAGTTCTTGGCTAAAATGATTTTGAGTTCATCTGAAGTGCAATAAGCATAACAGGAGCGTTTCACAGCATCATGTGAATTTTAAAGTGTAACTGCAAGAGAAAGACAAGTGCACAAATAGATGAGAATTTGCCAGGCGTGGTGCAAATTGGACCAATGAGATGTACTTTTTCCGAACAATTGGCTTGAGGTAAAAGCCGCAAATTAAGGAAAAGTAGAAGAGTTCCTTCCTCACTTCTGAAATCAGTACAACGTGCGCCAACAATCAAACATCTGTGTTGACGAGGAGGTAAACATTCTGCTCAATTTGAACACTGTGTTGGGCTAAAATAGACAGAAATGTGTTTTCTTTTTTTACATGTTGCTCCAACAAGAGAGGAAACACATTAAACACTTCAAGACCTCAAGCAAGGTCATCCTGGTTTTCTTTGCAAGGTTTGTTCGTGCAACTGTTTCTCTAAATTAAAATAATATAGTATTACATTTGTTATAGTTTAGATCTGTAGATTAAATAACTTCTGCATATTTAAATCCCCAAACAAGCTTCCTCTGTGAACATGTGCACACTTATGTACCTGGGAAGATGTACAGACAAAGCGGGCAAAACTGTTGTGTAGGTTAAGCTGAAGTGAGCCGTGTTTGGAGAATGCCACACATTCTCTTAATTCCCTCATATTGAGAGGAAATCTGTTCTTGCATGAGTTGCACGCAGTTTCTTATGTTGTGAATCTCTGTATTTAAACATTGCTTTCCAAGAAACCTCCACACAACCTTTAAAACTAAACTTACATAGGTCACAAAGAATATGGTTCTAAATAATTGTTTATTTTCTGGTCAATAATTATCTAATGACTGGAGTCGAGTACTGTAACCACAACAGGTTTTGTTTTTAGGTTTCCAACAGCAAGTGTTTTTCCTTGTGTTAGCCCTACACCTGTCGGCTAAGAAACCCCGTTGATGTAAATAGTGAAATGACGCAGATAAGCTTGGACCCAAATGTAAAAGGGGGTATTAGTTAGAAAATGTATCAGTCCTACTAAAGTCACATTAAGCATGTCAGAACATGTGACCTAGAGTCTGGGCTGGTGTGAGGTGTGGGGATGGCAACAGGACAAGACCAGCAAAGATAGGAGAAAAAAGCAACCCTTGCCACCCAATTACAGTGTGTGTGTATGTGCACATGCTTGTGAAGATAAATTCTATGATATCTAAACATAATCTTCAACAGTTTCAATTCCACTCTAAATCAATACCAATCTTCCCCCATGTCTTCCATGCGTCTTCTTGGCAGAAAGCAAAGGTTGTCTGTCTGTGTGTGTGTGTCCCTTCCTCACACACTACTTGTGTTCTACACTCTATTGCGTGTGGGGGGTGTACAGGCCTGAGAGTGGCACAGATAATGGGAGGGGACATAGAAGGAGAAGACAGGGAGACGTTAACGTGGAGGTGACGACGGTGCCAAGTGGGGCTTTAACAGCAGCCCCCTCCAGACTGCCTGACAGGGGTGCTCTCAATTTTTAAATTGGGCTTGTCACCACCAGCTGTGGCCCCGGGGCCCATGCGCTTCTTAATTTCTGCAGCCATGGTCATGAAAGCCTGCTCCACATTGGTGGCGTTCTTCGCGCTGGTCTCCAGGAAGGGGATGGCCAAAGAGTCAGCAAACTCCTGTCAGAGAAGAAGGGAGGAAATAAAAGGTGAATGTTGCTACTGGAAAGACAGAGAGCATGTTGAAGAGTTTCTGTTACACTGTACACATTAAGACTTTTTGTACGTCATCCTAAAAGTGTGCATCATCCTGGACGTTGTGATTTTTGTAGCCAAAACAATCACCAAAAGTAAAAAACATTTCTTGGACTATCAACTAGCTACACTGCTCACATGTAATTTACTTCTTTCCTCTTAGTGTGTCCTGCTCTAGCAGGGTTCACAGCAGAACCAAAAAGTATAGACAACAGGCGTGATGACGTGTTCAAGCTGACAACCCTGTAGCCTCATCTAACAACGGTGTGTTGTATTTATTGGTGGATTCAGAAACACAGAAAAAACCCATACCTTAGCTGTTGTGTAGTCCACTACTTTTTTGGTGGTTAGGTCACACTTGTTGCCCACCAGAAGCTTGTTGACATTTTCACTGGCATAGCGGTCAATTTCCTGAAGCCACTGCTTCACGTTGTTATAGGACTCCTGCACAGCAAGAACAAGTCAGTGTGTCATTAAACACTGTAATTCACCACAGGCTCTGGCACTGAACCTCACAAAAATGTGGTTCGATAACATAAATCTATATTTAGCAAGTAACCGTACACCATCAAAATGTTAGTGATGGAAGAATTGGTTCAGTTCTGACTCACCTGATCTGTCACATCATATACAACTATGATGCCGTGAGCTCCACGGTAGTAACTAGAGGTGATGGTACGAAACCTCTCCTGACCTGCAGTGTCCCACTGAGAGACGAGCAGACAAACAGAGATACAAAGGGAGAGAAAGACACAAATGGTTAGAAATACATGTTTGTTTAACAACTATTTTATCACAGGCAATAAAGAGTAAAGACGTAAAATATACTGTCAAAACACAATCAAGGACCAGAAGCCTCTGAGAAACGCAGGTGACCTACACTCTGCCCTCTGACACATGACACACAGTGAAGAGGACCAGAATGTTTTGTTGTAAGATGCTTTGCAGAGCATTAGTTATGCTAGAATCCCCCGCACGTCTGACTTTTTAGGATTAGGTAACAAAGTCTCCCTCTTGACAATATTTCAAATTTTAAGGTTTCTATTATATCACTGGATCACTGTGAAACAAATTTACTACCCTCTTGTATCACCCGGGACAAAAATGTCCTCCTCCTAAAAACTGCTATAAAAATATAAAAGATTAAATTTTTTGGGGGCATAAATCTCTTAAAACTACTCCAGCCCTACTCAAAAATACTAAACATTCAATTATTTTCAGGATTCTAACCCCTGACATGCCAGTTTGATTACCTGAAAAAAACACAGTAAATTAGATATTTTCCAAAAAAATAATGTTAACTGGCTGGGGCATTTTTTTAAATCACTCATGTTAACAAACACCCCAAATATTGACTCTTTTGCATAAACAGTTTTTGTGTAGCATTAGATTTACAATTGACTACCCTCTTGTATGCAAGACTTCCTGTAGGGTATTTTTCATATTACTATCCTCACAAAGTTTTTCAACCTCATCTTGTGCCAAACTGCCCACTGACATTCAGGACTATTCAGGATTCCACCAGATTGGATCTGCTCCATCTTACTTTGACACCCTACTGGTAAGTTACACTCCTACACGCTCTCTCAGATCTGCAATCTACTTAAAACAGAATAACTCTCTCCAAACATCACACTGATGTTTTGTCAACACAAACAGAGCAGTCACAGTATAATCATTAAAAGGATTTAACAGTGTTTGTACTTTGTTACAAGTCTTAGAGATTCAGGCTATGGGCACAGTGTTAGGGATTGGTATATTTCAGCAGTGCGACAGTGCAGAAGTGCACTATGCTGTGTATTTTTAATTGTGGATGTTTACACGTGAAATGAGGCAGAGCTATATCTACATAACAGGTGTCTTTGAAGTGGTACAGCCTCTACCATTAACCAAAACAGGATCCTGTTACAGCTAGTGAGCTACACGCACACACTCTGTAACATATTAACTGAAGGTTGAGTCTAAGCCCTGGCTTAGGTGAGATTTACAGAGAGTTCTCAGGATGTGTTGTGGGTGCTCTTCTGTTCTTTGTTCTTATGATCAATGCCTGTACTGTCCCGAAAGAGCTAGAAAAGACCAGAAGTAAATTCTTTGTATGTGCTAACTTACTGGGGAATGATGCGGATTCTGATATGTGTATGTGAGTGTGTGTACTCACAATCTGCAGTTTGATGGTCTTGCCATCCAGTTCAATGGTGCGGATCTTGAAGTCCACTCCAATGGTGCTGATGTAGCTCTCTGTGTAGGTGTCATCCTACAAAAATGGGGAGAATGAGGAAATGCCAAAAATGTATGCTGGAACAGAGACATTAAGATGGTAAGAGTAGAGTGTTAGAAAGAACTACTTACTGCAAAGCGCAGTAAAAGACAGGACTTCCCTACTCCAGAGTCTCCAATGAGCAGGAGCTTGAACAGATAGTCACTGAAATAAAAAAATGCAGGTATAAAGAAATGCTAACTGTGTCAACACAAACACTTGTCACAGATCAAATTTTCCCAAAATAAGAGAATATCTGCAATCCCCAGTCTCACTGAGAGGAAAACAGGATAACATAAATTTGATACAAAGCACAGACAGCTGTAGAGAATTACCCAATGCCCGTTCTATTCTTGTGTCATAGGACATACAACATGTCTCACAGCCTGGGACTCAAACAACATCTCACAAGCACGGGCCGCAACAGTACTGTTGCAATCAGTCCAGATCTCATTTCTACATTCCTGCAGCTTGTGTTGATAACTTGTCAGTTGGTCAGTTTAAAACAAGTAAGCTTGTAAGTAGATGCGATCGATCATCCACCAATCAGTAATCAGCAATGCCTTTCATTGCCGATTACAAAAGCCGGTCACGTGTAGTTTATATTTTGCAAAGCCTGCAGAGGTCCTGTATGCAGTGTAGTGTCCGGTTCCCTCTTTGCTTCATACTGCGCAGGCGCACTGCAGCAAATGATGTCTGCCGTGTGGGACATTTTACACAGTCTGTGAGAGTAACATAACGTTTGCATCCTGCATCACATGCAACAAAAAAAATACCTCAGGGGCTTGATAAAATGCTTCAACACAACAAATAAACTACAGGTATATGACTAGTAGTTTCTTTTTCTTAAGCACTACAGATCCAGAGAACATCCCATACATGCCTAACACTATGTCAAAAAATCAGAAAGGCCAGAAGTAATCATTGTGATTAGCAGGCAACAATCGTCAGTTAGATACACAGTGGTTATAACCAATTAACTCAGCTCTGTCACTAAGCTATGCCAGGTCTCAGAAATGTCTTAATACCTGTGCCAAAACAAGAACCGAGTTGAAATACACTTTGACGAATATGATCAGAGTTTCCTACAACTTCATCATATTCCTTAAAAAGAAGCTGAAATTCTCAAATAATGAACATCAAAAAATAAAAAGTCCTACTAAAACACAGAACATGAAAAAATCTAGTCAAAGAATATATACATTTATTACTGTTCAAGTACTGAAAATGGTTCCTATCAGTAGTTATTAGACTAATTCAAAATAATAATAAGTCACATTTTACAAAATATTGCTGAAAACCACTGACTGACTCTACAAGCGGGTTTCATCTTATTTCGGGCGTTCAGGTCTACCATCAAACATCTGCTACCTGCTATATTATCCAACATATCCAACGCCCCATAATGAAGAGAAGCCAATTTTGCCTGCTAAATTAAACAGCAGCTACTGCTATTAAATAGCAGGTTGGGGTAGCAAGAAGTGGTTTACTACCAACCTGATGGTCCATTCCCAGTCTTATCAGGCTACATGCCCAGATGTCCAAATTTATTTATTAAGTATTGTTGTAGTAGTAGTAGCAGTGTCCAAGTGTAGCACGTATGCTAATGGGAATGTACTTGTATGATTATTAGTAAACTTTTTCACTACCTGCTGGGATATATTGGCCCGTTAAGATCTTGGAGTTTATGTACTTGTATAACTGTGTGTGTGACGAATCTTGAATCTTGCAGCATACATTTACCACACTTGAGTTGATCAAAGTAAACTTAAAATAGGGTTTAAATGTGCATTTATATTTTATATATGGGAAATTTTGGCATGACTATGACGTCAACCACACTGCTTCATCAGCAGATAACTATGCAACAAAGTTAATCTACAACTGGTTAAGAGGACTGCTTACGCGTCTTACTAACAGAAGTTTCTAGAACATTAATACGACCAAAAAGCAAAACACTCTCACTCAGCTATTTGTGACAAATTCCTCATCCCTAAAATCTCTTGTTTGTCTACAGTTAAATCCTAAAGAGTCATGTTCGGTATTTCTGTGTACTGTCAGTATATGTCAAGTAGACTTATCCACAAGTATAGGCCAAATATTCATTTAAAGTATTCCAAGTATACCTAAATGTAATTTTATTCATGTTTCATTCTAGTGTATCTCTGGATAAGTACATACAAAAGTAAAGTATAAAAGAACTATACAAATGATGTACTTGTGTGCCGTAAGCGTTCACATGTTAGTTCTCTACTTCATGTTACACTGTTAGGCTAACACTGTTCGCTTTCATTCTAACGTTACATTGAACAAGAGTACCGCAAGATGATCGTTTTTTACTCATTAACGCGAGAACGTTGGTTTGTTTGTCTCGTGAAAGGTCGCGTGTCACAGCAGACACGGTGAGGAACGAGCGGGCTATCAGCTGACGACAAAACACGTCCGCGAGACTGACACATAACAGAAGCTGTCCGCGCCCTGCTCACGAGAGCCAGCTAGCTAATAATTGCCATCACATTGAACACGGAGCCGTGCGACATTTACATAAACTTACAACACAACAACATACCACGTAATTAGGGTTTTAAAATGAACACACCACATAGCGCTTTACATTTCACCATAATAACGTAACACTCACTATTCGGGGTTCATGGTTTCACTCTGGATGTGTTTTTCTGTCGGCGATTCGGTTCTTCCTTCCTAGCTACTCCGGCAAAAAAGATGACTTGTAGGTCCGGGTATCCGAGGCACTTAAAAGGCTGTTTTATCGTGTCTGTTACTGCCACCGGCTCGTTCCACTGTATTCGACCTTTACTGTTTCATATGTCCTTGATTCCAGCGGACATATCCCTTTATCCTCTGGTTAGGCCAGTATATTTTGCTTCTTTTCTCTGTCTTTATGTGTCCGTTGCTTGCTAGAGGTTCAAGATGGCTGCGCAGGTGCGGTAGTGACGTGGCAGTGGGCCAGCACCGCTGGGATTTGTAGTTTGTTATAAAAGCAACGTTACAAAATAGTATGAATAAAATCTATGTAGCCAAAGTCTCACTTTTTAAATTGTATTTATTTATTCGAATATATTTATGTTGATCCTTTTAAAAGAGAATCAGTATAGCACATATGAAAGACCATTTCCACAAAACAAAACGTGAAAATAAAAATACAGAATGTAATAAAAACAATGTAAAGAATGACCAAGGGTACTTGTACGTCAAAATTTGAAGATACTGTGTCAACATCAATGTTGCTGATGCAGTATGCTCTTGAGATTGAGCTTTCCTTTGGCTCTCAATTATTTAGTTTATATTGTCATTTTTACTTAGCATTCTTTATTCTTCTAAAATTTATGTTATGTTTTCCCCTATATTCCTGAGAGAAATTGACACTTCTGTACCTTTCTTGTTACATGTTTTGTAGCAAAATATATACATACACACACACCCAAAGTGCAAAAAAGCATAATGTTTGTCATGCAACTCAAGTGACATCTGGTACAACATGAACCCCTAGTGGACAGTGCAAGGGGCAACTTGAGTCATTTACTGTCAGCACACAATGGTGTTATATTTTGTGACTTTTCATTCACTATAATTTACCAGGAATATACCTAAGGTAACCATCTTCAGTTTCTACATCCTCATCTCTGGCTGCAGCAGCACCCAATGGATTAACAAGGTATACATTTTCCCATCTTCCCCTGGAGTCTGTCTGTGTCTCCAGAGAGGCAGCTGCACTAGCAGCAGCAACCTCCAGTCCCTGGTTAATGTAGTTGGCCTCCTGGCTGGCCTCTAGGATCGGCAACTCAGACAGGAGACCATTCAGTATCTCGCCCAGCTCCCTGAAGCATGGCCTTCTGTTTGGCTCCTGATCCCAGCAACTTTGCATTACTTCATAACTGTTTGGAATTATAAGGAAGGCGAGTTGTGAGCACAAGTCAGTTACCAGCTTTCTTTTATTAGGATAAACTCTCAGGTCAAAGTTTTAGTCAAATATGATCACGAAAGAGTATGCTAAAAATGTGGTTTGCTGTGTCCTTGCACTGGGGTTTTCTCAAATTAATTGGCTACAATAATGATTTAATCTGATCTAACAAATGTTTCCTGGAAATGTCACTCTTACATTTAGAGAGACATTTGACATTAATTATTTAATTGTGGAACCTGTTCCAATCCTAAATATTTTTGTGGCTAAAGTATGTGAAGCCATGCCTTGTGTAAATGGTGCAAACCCCTTATGGTCAGGTCAGTCACTGTACATTAACTCAGCTATAACCATTTTGTACAGAACAACATGTGTGTTCTTGCTGCATCTAGATGTTACCTTCACACTTTCCTGTAGAATTTGCGTGTACAACCCAGAATCCGTAGGTCCTTCAATTATGACAGGCCATTCTGGTCCAGAGGCACCAAATCAGGAGCCAAATCATGATACTGCCACCACTATTCAGGTGACTGTGGATCCGTTCCAATAAGGTACTCAAGGCACTTAAACACCAATACCATTAAGTGCAGACCATTTACCATGTTTCACACACGGTGGAGTCCAAACTCAAACTTAATTCTTTTCCAGCCTGATGAGCCTTTCTAAGGAACTCGATTTCTAAGGACTTTATAAATCACTTCTACAAACCTGTGTTAATGTGTAGATCAGACTTTGATATTGAAGACCCATATACATATATACACACACACACACACATATACATATACATATATAGAGAGAGAATTAGATTTTTTTTAAAATTGGATTAACCCTTTTTTCAGACAGGAACTCACAGTTTCTGGTCACAGTCCTCTGGTGGTTTGAGTCTATATCCCGACTGCAACAGATCCAAAAGCTCATGATTTTGAACTCCAGGATACGGAGTCCGCCCCCGGGACACAATCTCCCACATGGTCACCCCGAATGACCACTGCGATGACAAGGAAAAACAAAAACAAAAAACAGTTCTACATATAGATCGACCACATTCATGCATTCAGTATATGTCAGCATCTAATATTCAAATGAGGCATAAGGCTGGACTAACAATATCAGTTTTGGTGGTGTACATAGACTCAGACAGGCTCTCCATGGCCATCCACTTGATTGGCACTCGGATAGCTACTTTCTGACGATAATAATTGCTGCTGTAGATTTTCTTGGACAGTCCAAAGTCAGCCACAGACACCCTGAGGTCATCACCCAGCCTGGGAACAAACATAAATGTTAAATTACATATGCATTAACGGAATAGGTAAGGTACACAGTGTCCCCTGAGATCCTTGGTTTGTGTTATTCAAACTTTCAGCAGCTTCCTTCTGAGAAACAAGCCACTACTGAATACTAATAGCCGAGGACAGAGACACAGTCATAAATGAACAAGGGGGCCTTGATTTCCAGCTGCCATCTTTCTTCCTCAGTGTCTCCATCTTATGGACTCACATACAGTTGCGTGCTGCCAAGTCCCTGTGCAGAAACCCCCTGGAGCTCAGATAATCCATCCCTGCAGCAATATCAATCATGAAGCGCAGGAGACTTTGATGAGGCACGAACTGTAAGAGAAGGTAGAGAGTGAGTCCTGCGATTTACACGAAATGACAAAATACGTAAACCTAGTGCAAGATGTAAGTATGTTAAATAATGTGTAATGTAATCACGTTAAAGAGTCAGTTAACTGATTGATAGTATTATAAACTGCTGTGCAGTGTGTTGGTAAACACACACACACACACACA
>JAUMHJ010000010.1:14035581-14055887 GCA_032361105.1 Microctenopoma lineatum | reverse complement strand
CTCTCCACTGTTGCTCAAGTGGGACTGTTGGGTTTTCTCTGTATATATTGATATATTGTGTAAGGTCTTAAACCTTATGTAATGTAAAGTGCCTTGAGATTATGTTGTGAATTGGCGCTATATAAATAAAGTTGAATTGAATTGAATTGAAGTACAGATACCTATAACATCTACTTAAGTACAGTAACAAAGTAAATGAACTTCGTTACTTGACATCTCTGGTAGCCACCGTCTCTCTGGCTTTAGTTTTGAAGCAGGACCTCGCCGAGGATGTCGTCGCCACCTCCTCCGAGATTATTGTTCCTGGCTGGGGCTGAGAATCAACCATTGAACATCCCCATTTACTTAAACTTGATATTTCCAAGCTTGTTATTTAATTTCAAAATTAGATAACGAGGTCCATATTTAAAATAAAAATGGAAAGTTAGAGGAAGTTAGAGGAGATTCTGAGATTTAAGTAATCAAATAGTTGAATCTATCCTTGAACACAGAGGAATTAAACAAAGTGTATTGAGTTGCAGTGGGATTTTCAGTTTCCAATAGTCACACAGGCTGACTTTAGTGATCAAGTTAAGAATATTATCATTAAAAATGTGACAAGATGCCCCAGATGGAAGACAATTGAAAGAACCACATTAAAATCTCGTCCCATAACAAGCAGAACTTCCATTGCTCCAAATTTTCACAAACAATTCTTTGTTTTGAGCTATGTTTTGTTACCAACCATCAATTTCTGACACCACCAAGCAATGATGATATTACCTGGGAACTAGTGACAGAACCTGCTCAGGACTTGCTCATCTCGAGCATACACACATCACAACTTACCTTACAAATTTTCACCTGAAACTTTCTCCTATATTTTTTTTTTGGGACTCTTTATTTTTCTGCTGTTTGCTACATACACATACAAAATACATATGTAAAACAAAGGAAAAAGGGGCTCTGCCACTATCATAGCGTCATGGCATCTCAAAACCTGACCCAGCCTTCATTTTGAAAATATACCATTTAGCCCATAACCCCGCGTGGACCTGAGAGAATAAGTCAGTCTTTCCATTGAGTGAAATTCCTCAAAAATGTCTTGCCACTGGTCCTGACTTGGGGGCTTACATTTGATTGTCTTTTTGCATGCAAGAGTCATAATTCTAAACAAATATTTGTCCTCAGTTTGATAAATTGTTACAGTAATCATATCCAGGAGCATATGCCTGGGATCCTTGGGGATCTGGAAAGAAAATTTCTCTTATTTTAAGCTTTCAGATTACTGAAAGACATTTAAAGTAATACCACAGCTTATCATTTGGGCCATGGTTTTGGAATATGTTAACTCATTGGGCACTATGAAGGCTATCATCAAAAAAAATTACAATTATTATTAAGGGTGGAGTGTTCTAAACGCTAAAATGTTTAAAGACCTTTATGATTTTATATACTGATAAAGAAATGTAATGCAATAGATAACGGCACACAACATGTGAAGTCAATCAAATCCGGTATATTTTCTATACATTACAAATAGTGCAATTATGTATTATACATTTGCATATATGATGTATAATGTATTTCAAAGAGCACAAATAAAATGTTTCAAACATCAATTCTTTTCACACGCTGTAACTAATTCACACAAGTTGTGGTCAGAGCTGCTGTGAACAACATTTACACACAAAATTTAATCCCTCAGGCCCCAAAATGTCTTTTATAAATATTCTCGTATCAAGATACTTTCTTAGTGCAAAGACAAGGCGCAAGTTGTCTTTATTTCTCAGAAGACTTGTGATGTCCAGTTTAAACTGAGCATATTTTAAATATGCAGGGACATTTATGTCCTCAAATTAGTAATACTTCAATACTTGAATAAGAAAATAAAATACCATTACCACAAAAATGAGTGCAGTATTAGTACTATTTGAAACTCTTCTTTTGACACAGAATAGTACATGGATGGTACAAGAATAAGGGCTCTAACCTTTGACCATTAAGGCATCACTAAAATAGATATAGCATTTCATTGTAGCTAAGTTTGCAGGTTATATTGAATATAGCAAAAAATGCTGAATTAATTAAATTATTCTTGCTCTTGCATCCCATTGGTACTTTCCTCCCACCTGCTCTAGACTACACCTTTCTCATAAAAAAAATAGATTTCTAGCTTTGAGGAATAAATAAAGGATAAAATATCCACACAATCTGATGACATTGACACATGACCAAAATAATCTATTTTAGACATAATCTAGTCTAATGGAGCACAGCAAAAATAAATACGTAGCACATTTCATAACAAGGCAACTGTGACAGCTAATTACCAAAAATCTTTCACACTTTTCACTGAGATAAAGCCAGAATCTATCAATATCCTGCTACTAGAGTCAACCTCTAAAAGAGCTTATGGGTTATCCCAAAAAAAAGTTGTTCAGTGGCAACTGGACTTGTTTTCACCCTTCATTCCAAAGGACTTCCCCAAGTGTGACTGAATTGTAGGAGCCACAGGAGTTCTCAGGTCCTTAGTACTTGATGGTCACCTGTGGGTTGTTGTTCCTTCTGGCTTTCATGTATGTCACTGTGAGCTGTGTGACTTTATAATATTTAATAATAATAATAATAATAATGAATACTTTATTGATCCCCTTGGGGAAATTGTTGTTTGGACAGCTGCTAGACCTGTGTCTGCGCTACTACGGGGTATCGGTGTCTTGTCCACCCCCTTTTTAAAAACCTACTACTACTCCCAGACTTGAGAAAGTGAAATGTCTTTAGGGAATTAAAGGAACTATTACTGAGGCTTTCATGTGCTGCTACACTTAGCAATATACACTGAATCTTTGGAATTCTGGGTATTGTTGGCACTGGATTTTATAAGCAGCTCTGATCCAGATATGTCACTACTGGTGTCTTCAGCAAGTCATACCACTCCCTAGTCTCTCCAGGTAGATCACATCTATTCCAAGAATGTCCTGTCAAACTTTACCTTCACAGTCACAGTGTGTAATGATAGTAAGAAACACAAAGCACAGCAGAGAAACCACAAAGCAAAACGGTTCAAAGGTGCAGGCAGCTCTGTCTCTCAGGCGCTGTATGATTTAATAAATGACCAATGCACTGGATATGTTGAAGTCACACCACTGCCCTCTTCAATTCACTCTTTGAATATAAAAAGTGCAACATTTATAAATCTAAAACTATCACTTACAGTTGAAAGTTTAAAAATCGCTGACACTAGATCATCAGTCACCACTGGATGTTTTTTCCAGTCTTCCAGTCTCGTTGGATCAGATTTGACTGTCCTGGCCTATGTGTTCGTGCTATTTTAAACCACACCGAGGTGAAGCAGGAGCAAGAGTCACATTCTTGATTTTCCCTCTCTCAGGCAGTGGTTCATTCCTGACGGTTGACAGAATCATTGAATGGCACATTTCTCCTTTTGCTGTTTGGCATACTTTAACCTCCGCTGCTCCAGACCCCTCTCCAAACGCTCGTCTTCTTCCAGAGCTCTAAAGGCAAGGAGGAAGAAGGACACAGAATGTGTTTGGATTTGAGAAAATAGTTGCTAATTTTAGATTTCAGCTTATTACCAATTAAATGCTATTAGCTTCCTAGATGAGCGCCATTATAGTGATGCACTAACTTATATTCCCTAAAATCAGGTCTGTCACATCAAGATTTGGGGAGGAAGAGTCGGCTGAACACAACTTTGAAATGCTGACAAAAACAGCTTCATGTGAACAGGTGTGTGGTATATATAGTTTATTAGAAGCACAAAGATTTAAAATAACAAACACATTCACGGTCATAAGTGTGTGTTTGTGCGAAGTTAGAAGGTAATGTCCATGATTTTCAACCTTCTTCCTATGGCTGTGATTTTTATTCATTTTTACTGTATCCAAATCAGAGTCAGAAAGACTTAATCCCTAAGGATATTATGAGCTCTCAGTAGTAATACTATATTGTATTATAATATGACATAACTCTAATCAGCCTGTGGAGTTTTGCTATTCTGGGGTTGTAGAGATTGCCCTTTTAGTATGTTCACTGTATAGCACATGGTTGACTTTTAGTTTTACAGCATAACACTAAACCCCTTTCTATAATATTATTATTACCATTCATCTGAACTGTTCCACAATGAGCATGATTGTAACTGTTTGGGCAGCCTTGCACTACATTGCCATCTTGTGGTTTACTTGCTATAATCAAGCTGAAATCAACAGAACAATTGGGACTGTGAGTGGGCCAACATTTGGTGATCCCTGATCTGTCACCTCAACACAAAGCATTTAGCAGTGACCCCGATGTCCCAGCCAAAAGCTAAAGTTTATGTCAATTATTCACAAATACATTCACAGGAAAAATGTATGTGTATGATTAATGTAAATGAATTAATCACAGATCATTTAAATTTTTTAACATTACTGTATTGTCATCTTTTTCATCACCATCACTTAAATACTAAACCTGATGACGATCTATCACTATATAATTAAAAAGGTTTCAGATATATCAGCTGTATGGTTTATCGCAAAGCGTAGCCAGTGTGTCTCACCCTCTCTCTTTGGCATCCATATTGTGGACCAGCTCATCTCTCTGGTTGACCAGTGACACCAGCTCCTGAAGCAGCAGCTGCTCTCTGTGTTTATGGGCCTGAGTCTTCTGCCACTCTGCACAGCAAAGACAACACAGAGAAGCACAGGATAACAAATAGCACACAAGAACTTTCTGGATAAGAAAGTACAAAATTATAGTTAGTTGGTTATGGTACTGGACACGCTGCATGGCCATCAAACCATTGATGGTGTGTGATTGTAACACCTTGCTTTGAGAAAATCGTTAACACTTCCCTTCACATTCACATTTACACTCCAACACCAACCTAATCACGATATTTAAGATTTTTCAGTTTTTCAGGAGATTATAAGAAGTACCTTCAATTGCCATCATGTCTCTCAGCTCTTTGTTTAACAACTCAAATCTTCTTTCCAAGTCTTGCTCTTCCAATCTGTCAATCACAATAGATACATTACAAGTTGTTGAGATGTTGAGTTCTTTTTTTCTACCAATAAATGAAAAACCTTAGCTTCAGGTCGTCTTAATTGTGTTGTAGAGCAATTAATCACATCACAGAGGCCTCCTCAACACAAGGACCTGAGTGACCAATTGGTTACTTTTTTAAGAATGTGTTTTTCATTTGCTCTCTCGTGTGGACAGAATTACTGTATTGAGCAACATAAATCACAAGAAACATTTTACATACTTTAATAGTGGCAGCAAAATTGAGATATATGTTCATCAATGTTCTTTACGTAAGATAAGGTATACATTAAGTGATTACAATGAGACATTTTAGACTGTATATGCAATATACAACAATGCAACAATGTTAAAAGGTTTGCCTGTAGTAAAGACAATTCAACAATGAATGAATCTGTGCTGCGTTCATCTCCAGGGGGCTAAAAAAACACTACACAGGTTTAAAGCTCTAGTCTAGCTCTAGACCTAATGTCAGCCACTCACTTTGCCAATGTGAACTAATCAAAACAGGACTAACTGCACCGTGTGCTGAGACTGTTTTGTCCACTGTGAACACTGTAGTGTAATATCTACAATTAGTGTATGTTTGAAGCAGCATGTGCTGTGGGTGTCTTACAGCAGCTGCAGATGATCCTGCCTCCTGATTAAAGCATTCTTCTTGTTGACCAGTGTAAACCATTCCTGAATCAACCTTTCCTCCTCCACCTTGTTACTGCCTGAAGGAGAAAATTAACTCATTTACACATATAATGCTGATTTCTTCTAAGTAACATTGTTAAATAAGATCAGAATAATCTATATATATATATATATACATACACTCTATATATATATATATATATATACGCTGAATATACTGTATGTGTTGTTCATCTGTAAGCATAAGGTACTTTACCTGTTTCCAGTAACTGTCTGAGTTTCCTCTCCACCACACCTGCTCTACTATCAATATGCTTTTGTTCTGCTTCGAGAGCTTCCATCTGATTAAGCACATACTGGCTGGGGTCCTGGACACATTGATACACAAGCATATGAACATTTACACCTATGTATCAGTGAATCAATGAACAAACTGGAAAACCATTTAGACTTGTCTGAACCCAGAAAAAGTACAGGTGATTCTAACCTACAATGAAACACATGGCAGGTAACTGACCTGGCCTTCTAGTCTCCGTTCCTCAACTACTCCCTCTGGTCTCTCTGCAATAAAGATATAGATATGAAGAATATCATTAGTCAAAAAAGGTTTATTATTCCAAATTACTTAAAAATTAAAGGTCAACACGTGAAGCTTAAAAAAAAGTGAACTTGAAGAACGAACCACTTTCTGACTTCCTCCGTTCTTCTTGGCCTGCAACAACCTACAAAGTCAAAAAGTTTCTTACCTTTTGTATAGAAATAACAGCGAAAAGGGAACAGCACAAAATATAGTGGCTAAAAACAGTAGGCAATCATACCAGTGATTTTTCTCCTTCATCTAGTGACCCACTCCTTCGCTGCGACCTACGCTTTTTGACTAGATCAGCATCTCGGACATGAGAAAAGCCCGACTTGGAAATGAAATGAGATCTTGGTGGTGCCACTGGAGTCCCACTTGCCCCAGCAAACTGCGCATGTTTGGTTCTGGGAGGTGGAATTATATCCGTACTGGTGCTACTGTCCTTATGTGCTTTTACAGCAGTCCCATTGGTCTCGAAGCTTATACCCTCCTCCTGGAGTCTCTGGGCACAGTAGCGAACAGTTGCCTCAGGGTCCTCTTCGTGATCCCGACCTACTGCATAACTGGACTCACTGCTGTCTTTGTCTATGTGAAGCACACTGAGCTCCTGGCCCATGAAATGAGTGCGGATCTGGTTGAGATAAGTCATCACAATGAGACGGTCGGGCACTGGTAACATGACCATGTCTAAAGGTTCCATCAGTCTGGAAATGGCAAGTTCGGCAAACCCATCAAAAGCCTAGAAAAGAAACATAAGAAAGATATGTGACTGAATGGATGTCTTCCAATCATCACCATCATCAGCAGATAATCCAAGATGAATCACCTTTTTGTTGTTGTTCTTGATGTCATATGGGTCCAACATTTCATAATTACTGTACAGCAAGAAAACAATTCATATAAATAATTAATCAGGAAGTATGTATGCTGTAAGATGAGTATGAGCAGTGTTTCAAACATTTTCTTACATCTTTTCTGGGTGGAAGTGATGTAAGATGGCACAAAAGGCCAAGCCATTCCTCCAAGAGGTGCTAAAGTTGGTGATCTTCACTCCTTTGTGGCCCTGAGTGACTTCTTTGCACCATTCCAGTAGAGACTGACTGGACATCACTAAGGTGGGACTTGCCAGTTGGCTCTAGAACACATAATGTAATTGATGTATTATAAGTTTGATTATTCTTTACCACTAAACTCTGCAGTTCAATCCAACTGTTTTTGGAGTCTGCAGCCCTTAAACCCAAAAATAAAATCTGAAAGGCACTAACAAACTCTTTGAACTTTACTTTGCAGACGCTTTTATTCAAGGCGACTTACAAGGAGCAGCTGGGTGTCTGGCTCAAGGACACACCGGGTAGGGAATGGACTAGGAGTCAGACGGGGGTTCGAACCTACGACCCTCTGTATCCCAGTCTGACGCTTAACCCATTGAGCTACCAGGCCACCCTGAACTATAATAAGTTTCAGAGAGTTTCTGTTTCCTCACACCAAATATCACATTACGTGCAGTCATATAACATAATATGTTATCATGAATTTCCTCAGGAGGGCAGCTTCAACATACCTCCAAACAGTCAGCACCATCTGCAGGCCTTTTCTGAGGTGTTGTGGGTTCATTGGTTTGGTGGAGGCAGTCATCTTGTGACTCACTGCCATCCAGGTTTGAACCACTCAAACGCTTCTTGCCTCGAGGCACAGGTACAGGCTGACTTGAAATTTCTTCAGCTTTCTTGCTTTGCCTGGAGAAACAAACAAAAACAAAGAGAATCAATGAATTCTGCATTTGATTTTTCAAACAAAGCTGTTTTGAACAGCCAAACATTGATTATTGATGATTTGTCAAAACATTCTGCTAACAACACTACAGAGACCATGTTAGACCATTAGACCTTATGGAGAACAGAGGGTGCAAGATTTAAGCCCCCCAACACCCTAATGTGTACTGACTAACCTTACCTTTGATCCTCTAAGCAACCAGCAGTTACATCTACAGACACAAAGCCAAACTCCACATCTTCATCCCTCATTTTCTTCCTGAAGTTTTTTTCCATTGGTTCCCTCTCTTTATCATCTTCTACATGCAGCCAGTCATCCTGAGATGACGCAACTATAGAAATAAAGGACTTATCAACCTCTAGTTCCAGGATCTGTTTCATGTTAGCCTGCTCCTGTACCATCTCTGTAGTCTTCTCTGATTCATCTTCAACAACAGGTTTATCTGTAAATGTCCAGTCTTTAATCATTTCATCCAGTGTCTTCTCACTATCTTCTGAAGAGTCTGGCTCAGAAACGTCTTCTTGCATTGCTGCTAATACTTCCTGTTCCAACTCTGATGTAACATTATCTTCTTGGACTGTAACAAAGCCTCCTTCGGACATCCCATTTGAATTCAGTGATACCGATCCTTTCTCTATTTCTTTGTCAGTGACAGCTGAACCCTCTGGGTAGCTCTGAGACAATTGCGTTTCTAGATGGAACACATTGTCATCTGTAGTATCTGAATAAGTTGCACTCAGACGTTTTTTGGCCCATGGTAATGGAACAGGCAAACCTGACTGTTTATTCTGTTGGACTTTATCAGGATAGAGGTTATCAGCTGGTGTGTGCTGGAAGATAAGTGATGAACCAGGATCTGCAACATTATATGGAAACGAATCACTGAGACATTTCTTCACTCTTTGCCTTGGTAGAGGCAAGATTGACGATTTTAGCGTCTTCTCTAAAGTCACAGCATCCTCTGGTTGAATTTTGCTGTCAGTGGTTAATCTGGTTCTCCTCAGTGGCACACTCATCTTTTCTTCTGTAGCTGCAAAACACTGATCACCCGGGAAAGGTTGGGGGAAATCGTTGCATTGTTGTGCCACTGACTGTTCTTTACTTGTTGGATAAATGGATGATTGACCATTCTGTTTAGTTGCCTGTGCTTCTTCTCTATGGAAAGCCTCAGATGTGCTGTCCTTAGCTGTAAAGTTATCAGAGAAGAAGCCACTGATACGTTTCCTCACACGCGGCCTTGGAATAGGAAAAGTTGTCTCTGAAATCTCTGATGTATCGCTGGTGTGTTTCTGAGCAGATGCAGCATTCATGGTTTCAACACATGTGACACTAGTTTCTCCTGAGTGTTTTATGTTTTTCATATCAACAGTCCCAGTGTCATCTGATTTTACAAACCCCCTGTTTGTCACTTGTTGGGCTGTAATGCCTTTTTCAATGTCCTCTTTTTCAGATTTGCTTGAAGACAATTTCTTACTACGTTGTGGAAGATGTATCTTCTTGAGTATTGAGAGAGAAGGAATTTGCTCAACATTAGATTTATCTGATTCTGTTTTTAAGGCGAGTCCCTTTATTTCTAAGGGATGAACGACATGGGAAGACTCTTGGATATGTGTTTTGTGTTCCTTAGGCCGTTCCTCAGTGCATGAGATTAGTCCTGTGTCCTTTGAGCAGATGGATTTTATCTCTGTTTGTAGAGATGCACTGTCGACACACTCTGTCTTCTTGTCCTTTTTCCTCAGGAGCTTAAAGAGACCAGTTTCAGGTGACAAATAATGATCTCTTTTTTTCACTTGAGGAGGAGGAATGACATCCATCAAATTTTGTGCAGATTCAGTTTCACATCTGTGTTTATGATCACCTGTGTGTGTGTTTGCTGTTGTATCTTGTACAACACTACTGTCTCCACTCTTTATGTCACAAGATGGAGTAAAGTCACTGGTTAGCTGTGTGGCTAATTCCTCAGAGTCTGATGTTAAACTAGCCTTCCTTGTGACTACTGTCTGCAACACAGGAACATAGTCATTTTCTTGAGCACAAACTTCCTGTTGAGGTTCTTGAGCCTTTCTCTTTGCCTTTCTGTGTGGAAGGGGGGGGGTAATGTCCCATTTTGGTCCAACATGACAAATCTTTTGATCATCTGAGTGTTTATCCAGAAATAATTCTTTAGGTTTGTTGTTGTTTGTAAGTAGATTTTTTGATGTAGGCTGCAGGGAAGTAGAAGACATGTCTTCCATGCCTGTTTTTTGGGTGCTTAGGAAACAGAGAGGACAAACTTAAGAATTTCCCCTTATTGACTTTGTCATACAGTTGTGCCATGCACGATCTGATAGAAGCTAATAATCTGCTCAGCCAAAAAGTAAGCAACCATCTGGTCCAACTTTTCACTACTATAGTAAATTACACATTCTACTCATTAAAATACACGGCAGCATTTGTGAACATGAACCCTTAAGTTAACTTTAGGTTTACAATTCCTATGTTCATTCCATTCCAGACAACAATGCCAATCCTTACAGCTTTAAAAAGAGGGGACCAACGAGACAATGTTATCACATTAAATTTAGAACATGGGCACTGTCACACCATGCAACAAAATACCTGAGTCATAGTCCTTCAGCACTCACCATTTAACCTGCTGTAATATAGATAACACAGTTCTAACCTCATCGGTTTTCAGCTCCTGCTTTGTTAACAAACTTTTAACGTACGCTGAGTCCTGCCCCGTGAGTGAGCTCTCCTTTGTATGGCACTGATCAATAAAGGCTTCTTCCCCTTCTACTTTTTTACCATCTTCCTTTGATAATTCTATATTAGCCTCTTTCAGTGGGTGGTTTCTTCATACTTGCAAAAACTAAAAACTCGCCATCAGTGTTGGTAGTTGTTGATGGAGATGCTTTATTATCTGCCATGTTCCATGTGAAGGGCTCAGCACTTGATAGAAATTTTGTGCTATGTTTGGGGGGACTGTGTTCAAATTGGGCCTCTGTCCTCTGTCTAGGAGTAGTGTTGTCCGAAAAATGTAAGACAAACTCATCTGAGGGAGTCACTGTCTTTTGTTTCATAGAGCTGATCGTCTCTGTGGGCCTGGGTTGGTGATCCACTTTAGCTAAAGTAGAGCTAGATGGCCGCAAAATAGATGCTACTGACTCATAACTGTGAAAAATGGATAAATAAGTGAGTAAATGAAACTTGAAATCTTTTACATACAAGAGTTTCATTTAACATGTAATTAATTTAATTAACCACCGAGCACTGTAGACATCTAATCCCATTTAAAAGCAGCAGTTTTATGTCACTTCTAACTTTCACAACATCAACTTTGAATTAGGAAATTATGGGTTTTAATGCAAATGACCATAAAAATAGTCTTGGTATTTTACATCACTATTGTAAACAATGGTAAGACAACAGGTTTAAAATACAGGACCTTATGTTTTTAAGTTAAATGTCCAGTAAACAACACATCACAAACAAAGAATTTGATTTTTATTGAGATATTAATGATACTTACTAGTAATAACTAATGCAAACCACACTATGTTGCATGCTACATGCAATTTAAGTCCTTTTTTAAGTCCTTTCTTACCCTTTGTGGAAAACACCCACAATAGCCTTTACTAATCCTGAGGTCTCTTCCTCCTTTGCAGACAAAGAAGATTCTGTCTGATTTTCTGTTATTGGGCCCTCTGCCTCTAGTACTTCCCAACCTAAGACACCCACTGGCTCTGATGTGTCCAGTGGTATCTTCATTGTTTGGGCCCCCTCTGTTGCTTTGCTGAGGACCCAAATATATAGCATTGTAAGGCATAATCCATAGGCAATCTGTAGCAATGCAATACAAAATGTAATCTAATTCAGACCTCACAGAAATGCCGAAGTTTAACATGCACCGAATATCCAAATAACGAAAGCCACTCTATCCTCATCTATACAGTTTGTATCAGACAGGCATTAGATTGGCTCCTTTCACAGCAAACAATGCAAGAGAAAGTCTTAAGAGGTCTTATCCACTTACCCCTTATTTACAGAAAGATCTAAGTTTTGCTTTGCACCATCTTGGAATTTATCCTCTGTCAGCACAAAGCAAATAATAAAATATATAAAAACAAACAAGACAGAAATTCAAAGTAAATATGACTTAGCATCACAAATGTCTCACCATTTGCAGGTTCTGTACTGGGGTTGCTAACAGATCTGGAGGGAACACCAGGGATGGCTGTGTCTTTGAGATATGACTTTATTGACAGTAGATTAGGAAATTTTTGTGATGTAATTCTTTGTTTTTCTACTGGATTAGAGTGGGACATGCTCGGTAACCCAGGAATTTTAGTCAGATGTGGACATATTGGAGCCATTGATACCATGTTCTTCATTTCATCCTGTTTAGGGTTGTGTTCTCCTGGAGTTGTTGCAATGACAAATATATTGTCATTGTGTAATTTCTCCAACGAGGACTTACTGAGTGTCCTGGGTTGTATTTTCATCCATGCAGTACTAACTGTCCTTGCTGATGGAAAACCGGGGACACACGCAACATGTGGAACAGATGTGTATAAGCTGACCATGTTCACTGGTCTATTTACAGCTTGAGCAAAACCTATTCTGGCTTCTTTGGGGCAGGATTTCATCAATGTCACCGTGCTTTTTCTGCTACAGCAATATTGCCGGTCCTGTCTACCGAGAGCCATGGTCATTTCTCCCCTCTTCTTTGGAAGTGTTTGTGTACCACTTAGCCACCCTGTGCATGGGATTGTAGCAATGGATGCAAATCCTTTGGGACTTGAAGTAATGGAGCAACATGGTATAAAACTTATCATTGTAGACTTTGAGGTTTGAGGTGCAGAGGGAAAGCCAGGGATCCTGGAAGCTTCTGGACAACATGGTGCTAATGCCAACATAGTATGTGCAGCTTCTTCTTGATCTTGATCTTCTTCTCTACTGTGAATCATACAAAGATTCTCCTTTGGATGTTTATAACACAAAAAGTGTGAATCCAAAATCCACTGGACTTCGGAGGCCCCTTCAACTGATGCAAAGCCTGGGAAACTAAATACTCTGGGGCAAACAGGTGAAAGATTCAGCATGTTATATCGGGGGACAGATGGGACACCTGGGATCTTTGATGCTCCCGGGCAAGACTGAGCTAATTCAAACATGTTGCTTGGTTTGTCTATGTTAACTGGTGACCTGTTGATCAAAAACATCATATTCTTTTCTGGTCTGTTTATAAATGAACCCCATTTAACAACAATTCCTTGTTTCTTATGGCCTTTAATTGATGGAAATCCAGGTATGGCTGAGTGTGGGGGGCACAAAGGAAAGAGGTGGACTACATTTAGGTTAGAATATTGAATTTGGGGATTTGTTAAAGATGGAAAACCATGAATACGTGACACTTTAGGACAGGAGGGCACACAGGAAACCATGTCCTTCATTGTTACATTGTTGTCATTTGACCTGTCAACGATGACCCTATGCTTTAGTAGTCTCTTAAACAATGGTGCCTCTTCTGTTACCCATCCTTCATTCATATCTCCATCAACTGATGAGAAGCCAGGAATGGTGGAAACTTGGGGGCACAAGGTAAAAAGGCTGATAATATCTGGTGCACAGTACATGGTTATAGGATGTGGATGAGAGGGGAATCCTGGTGTCCATGTCTCTTTTGAACAGGACGGTGCAAGAGAAACCATTGCTTTCATTGCATGTGTTTCTAGTTTACATATGCCATTCACTAACACGTGTTTTTCTTTCATTATTGGTTGAAACAGTGGCTTCTTGCTCAGTGTCCAGTCTTTTAAATCATGGGATGATGGAAATCCTAGTATCTGTGACACTTCTGAGCATGAGTTAGAAAGACGGACCATATTTGTCAAATCATTCATTCCAGCTTTTAGTACAGAAGGAATGCCAAAGATGTGTGATTCTCTTGGAGAACTTTGTGCAAAGGAAACCATTCCTGTCACGTCTCGGCCCATTTTATTGTTCTCCAGTAGTAATACAAACTTTGTTTTAATTTTCTTCTCCCACAATGGCTGATGAATAATGTTCCAGTGTTTGCTGTCAGCATTCTGCACTGATGAATGGCCAACAATATTTGACATTTCAGGACAGGTTTGCAAGAATGTGGACTGTTTGTACCCAGTTTCAGGCGTCACATACTGTGGCACACATTCTGCACTTGGTTGGAAACTACTAACATTCACCACTTGTTCTACTAGATCCATCTGTCCAGTAGTTATAATTTCATTATCTATTGATGGCTCATTCCAAGTAGATGTGCTATCCAGTAGCCATTCATTCGATTGTTTCACAGTAGTATGGTATTTCCTCCCAGCTTCTGTGGTGGTCGTCATTCCATTATTCATGTCTAATATTATTGCAGCACCAGGGGATGATGGAGCAATATCCATTTCTCTTATCATGTACATTTCTTCATCTGTTGTCTTTACCTCACTAGTTGTCTTTGGTAGCTCCTCCCATTGTATGGTCTTGTCTGTGTGCAGTTTTTGTGTAGTGGTCTTTCGTAGCTCTTCCCATTGAATGGTTCTACTTTTAGGTGGATTTTCCAAGTGTTGCTCAGCATTCTTTGTTTCATTATGGGATGGAGTTTCTGCAGAACCCGCTACATTTAAGCATGCTGACCTCAGTGAACCCACGCTTTCATGTCTACAGAGAAGGTAAATACAGAATTATAGGCAACGTTAACTATAGGAAGACATGAAAGTATTCAGTGCAGAGTAAATAAAACTACAATATAATGCTACTCATTATTATTTTTAAAGCATTTTAGTCTCATGTCTGTCATTTAACACTTCAAACTAGCTTCTACTGAAACAGCTAGTACTAAAAAAGCTGCACTCCTTCAAGCAAAACCTCATGCCACAGCACACAGAAGTAGATTATGTTGTAGACCACCTGTGTTAGGTTATTACCTCCAATAATATTCAGAAAATAATACTTTAAGTCTTACGTCCCTTTTTCTACAATCAAATATTTCCTGCAATGTACACTTGTTTTCGGCTACTGATATGTTATTTTGATTTTTTATGGCAATATATTCCACTCAGTAACATTACTATATGGCTATAAATGGCAACAAATTAAATGTAATGTAAATCCATGCAGCATATTTTACTACACCTACATCAAATTAGCAGGTAGAGCAGAGGCTGCAGTTTCATTCTGTCTCACTAAAACAGGGTATTTCACACCCCCTTGGTTCACAGTTAAGTAATGACATCCATCGACTGTACTAAAAATACATCCTTTTACTCTTCAAAACCAGGACCCTCTGCAATGACTACAGTAGCTTTTTCACCATACACTGCTATCTGCAATAACAAGTTACAAGAAGGAAAGGCTATAAAGATTTCAGAAGCATGGAATGACCACAGAAAAACGCAAAAACATTTACACACATCAACTGCAAACATGGGATTGAGTCAGGGTCATTTTTTGAATGCATCAATACTGTTACTGTTACTACTCATAACTTCATTACTGTGAGTCAACCCACCTATTCCTAACACTCAATAAAAGTGGCATGTCAGGAATTGAGTGCCACATTCTGCAATGCAAGTTTCTGAAAACAGAATAGAAAAGTCTTCAAAAACTAACTCACTTACATTACATGCAGTATTCCAAGTCCTGTTCATAAACTCACTCACCCTTTTTCTAGAACGGCTACTTCTTCAGCGTCAATGGGTATCCAAAGGCCATGTCCATCTTTTTGCGTCTCAACGGGTGAACACACATTGGAGTCTGATTTCTTAAGATCAAAATCTAATCTGATTGGACTGGTGTCATTCATTGAACTCTCAATTCCATTTACTTCAGAGGCTGGCTTATCCACTTGGATTTCAGAACATGATGATAGAAAGTCTTTAACAGTGACCTCACTGGGACACTGTGATGACTCAATTGTCATTCTTTGTTGTACATAATCTGGTACATCTCGGGCGTGAAACTGCGTGGATCTCTCTTGGACAGGGGAGTCATAAATAAATTGTTGCTCTAGTGACAGATGCTGACTCATTAGGCTTTGTCCTTCCTTTCCAGTTATTTTTATTCCAGACTTCGCCAACAGTGTTTTTTCAATGGGCCATCCATGTCCTGAATGATGCATATGTGTTGATGGTAACCCGAGAATAGAGGCATTCATTAAGCAAGAGGATATAATATTTACCATATTTGAAAACTGGTTTATGTCAGGAACCGCTATTAAGCTAGATTTGAGAATGTTTGGAGAAGAAAGCTCAAATGAAAGAAGATTCTTCATTACATCTTTGTAAGAACCACATCTTTTGGCAAATGCAGTACAGTCCTGTGTTTTTGTTATCACATCTGTCCCACCCCCTACATTAGAATTGGAAATAATTGAAGGGAAACCAATGATGTTTGACTTTCTTGGGCAACATGGCAGCAACTGTACCATGTCTTTTTCTACAGTGGCAACAGCTTGGGAACGTGAAACTGATGGAAAACCATGGATTAGTGTTTGACGTGGACACAATGCAAACATACTCAGCATTATTTCTTTGTCATTATGTGACATTTCCTCATTTTTAAAGTCTTGGCAAACAACTACACACCTTGTATTAAATGAGGGTTCACAATCTCCATCCCTGTCAACATACCAATCATCACATATTTTTGCACAATTCTTTGCAGGTAGACCATGAATTTTACCATGTTCTGGTAAAGTTGCTAAGCATTTTAGCATACTGGGAGCCTCTTTAGGCAACACTTGTATAGCACTTGTTCTTTCTTCTACCTTAAAAGGAATTCCAGAAATATTTGGGTGTTTGGGACAAGGTGGCAACATTGATAACATAATTCTACCTGCTGACATTTCTCTAAAATACAGTCCATGGTGATATATAAGTGGCAGTTTTCCAGGGTTTTTTAATGGCTTTTCCCATACTGGCCTGTTATCTACAATCCATTTTACTTCAACAGATTCACTGACTCTAGATGGTATTCCATAAATTCTCGAATGTCTTGGACAAGTGGGCAGTACGGATACCATATTTATAATCACATCAGAATTAAAACTATACATCTTAACATCCTCTAAATGTAATATAGCTACAGACATTTCTCTTGGGAGTAGCAGACCCTGTCTTTCCATCAGCCACTCAAATTGTTTGGTAACGTTGGGTGGCATTCCAGGAACACTAGATTCCTTTGTACAACTAGGCAATACATTCACCACAGTTGAGCTATCTAATAATCTCTGTGTAAGAGAAGAAAACCCAAAAATTTTAGCATGCTCAGGGCAAGATGGTAATAGTGCACACATATTTTCAGCAATGCTTGTGTCTACACAAGAAGGTGCATTTAGAATCTTTACTTCCTTTTTGATACATGGAATCTTCCACTGTAAACTCTGTGAAGTGAACCATTCCTTGCAGCTGGACAATCGTTTCCATGAAGGCAAACCAGAGATTCCACTATGTCTGGGGCATGAATATACTATATTAACCATACTGGGTTTTAGTTGTGGAGCAAAGGGTAAACCAAAAACTTTAGCTTCTACTGGGCAACTATTTAACAAGTTGACCATATCTTTTGGGAGTATTGTGTCTTCTGGTGTCCACTGGACAACATAAACTTGTGTATTCTTTTCCATACTGTTGTTAATTACTCTCCTTAAGGCATGCCAATCTTTATTCTCATAGGTTTTTGGAAAATGACAAGGCATACCTGGAGTTTGGGTCTGTTTAGGACACATAGGTACAAAATTGATAATGTTAGTTGTATTTTGATAGAAATTCTTCTCCATCGAAACATGCCCACCCATATTCAAACTTTCAACTTGAGCACTAACTGGTTCTTTAGAGGGGGGATTTGTGACTTTGTACTTTCTTGGGCAAGTAGCCCTTGAGGGTTGTCTTGGTCTAAACAGAACATCAAGTACACTGTGTTCTTTCTGTGGCACAGAGGGAAAACCAGGAAGGGCTGCCTTACAGGGACAAGAGGGTAACATATTTACCATGTGTTTTTCATATCTGGTATCCTTATGCGGCTTCTCCTGAAACAGGATCGGACTGCTTCTTAATGGTGCATCTAATATTAATTCTACCAAAACATGCCAGTTGTCATTATATGACCTAACATTTTGTCTAAATGGTATACCTGCAATTAAGGTCTGTTTGGGACATGTAGGGAGAAGACTGGTCATACTAGGAGTGTATGAAGCCATCTGCAATGGTGCAGAAGGAAACCCTGGAACACTAGCTTTTCTAGCACATGTTGGTAATATAGCCCCCATACATCTGTCCACATTAGAGTCATCAGCAGTGTGTTCCTGAACACAAGACACACGGGAAAGAAATTCTTCTTTTATCCTTAATTTTTTCTTCCACAGAGAACTTCTCTCACAAACATTCCTTTCATAGCTGTTTCCTAACTGAAGAGAAACTAAACCTGGAACCTTACTAATTTTGGCACATGTGGGTAAAAGGCCAGCCATATTTGGCACACGTTCTAAAACAGATGGGAATCCAGGAATACTGGAGATTCTGCAGCATGGTGGGGTTATAGACACCATTTCTGCGATTTCCGTAATATCAAGGGAATTTACATAATCTGAATAAAGAAGTAATGGTAATCTATTGCTGGGTAACTTTGGAAAAGACAGCCTCCTGTTATCTGGCCAAACTATGTCTTGTGTGTGAAGTAATGATGGCATGCCAGAAATGCTGGAATATTGTCGGAAACTTGATAGTAATGTAATAGTACTTGGTATTCTTACTGTGGTTTCAATCAGAGCTTCAACCTGCAATCTGGATGCTACATATGAAACAGAACTTCCTTTGTGACACAGAGGGCCGAGCTTCATCTTAGAAGTGTACACGCTTGTTTCTTCTCCGCTGGCTGTAGAGACAGGCACCATGAGTTCTCTTTCACTGAAGTGTTTCTTATCTATAGACAAAGCAACACATTTGGTTTTCTCTTCCATACACTGTTCGGACTCCAGGTTATGATCAACAAAACTTTTTGTAGAAGACAATTCAATATTCACATTTTGTTTTGACAAACTGTCTATTGTGTCCAACTGTGCTAACAGAACCCTAAAATGAGAGTTGGATCTTGAAGTAACTTGGTCCAAGGAAGTTGGGCTGTCTTGTGTTGTGCATTGGATTTTCTTTTCCACAACTGGTATTGGAACAGCAGGATTGATTTTCCAAGTGTCTCTCTGTGCCTTCTCCCACTGTAAATTTGCTGCAGTGGACTGTTCTCCAAACTGAGATTCTGGTGATTTGTTCATCATAATCGGAGAACAAACAGAACTGGTGTCTCTGAGACAAGATGACATGGGAGCAGCCATGCTCTCTTTTCTGAAGGAGTAGAGTATAAATTGATGTCAGGACAAAAAGGCTGCATCAAGTAGGGAAACTTAAGAATACCAGAGCGAAACATAAATCAATAATAATCAAGATTGACTTTACAAAGTTGGAGGAATAGAACCACTCAACACTTACCCTAATTCCATAGTCACAGCTTCTTTTATATGGACCACTCCTGTCTTTGGTAATATTTTTGTTTCAGGGGTTGCAATTTGAGACAACGGCAATAAAGTTCCCTGGAGTGATCTGTAACTATGATGGGGGTCAGTAGGTGGGGCTACTGAATTACCTAACTGAATAGACTTCTTAAACATGTTACTCTTTGGCTTAACCAGATACTCTTCAACTGAAGTAGGTGTAGGATCATAAAAATTAGGGTTTGCAGAAGCGTAGGGAGGATGTGTTGTCTGGATGTTGGGGAATGTCCTTGTCGGCCTTGATTCTTTCTGATCCATCTGTGTTTTTGGCAGCTCAAAATATTTTTGCCCTGGGGCTAAGGGTGTTCTATGGGTCAGAATTGAGGCCATGCTCTCAGGTCTGAGGGACAAACAAATGTAGATGAGAGTTATGGCGTAAGGAAAGGTTCTCCAGCACAGTAATGTAGTCAAATCCAGGTCATAGAATTCCACAAACAGCATCCAAGCATATGCTACTACAGGAAACGCAAATCAAGCATTTTGTGATCAGGCCAAGCAGGAATAACATTTTACAAAAGTATAGCCATATCAGGCCTGTTGTTTTTTGTTTAAATATTATTTTTCCAAGCCCATATTTCAGCTAAAGAATATATTCCATGCAGTTTTCTGCAATGCCAAACATAGCCAGGATATTATAACCAGTAAGCTGCTAAACAGCCTAGGGGTAAAAGTGGATGCTGAGCTTAAATTTGACAGCCAAATCAGGGGTGTGGTCAAAGCCAGCTTTTTTCA
>JAUMHJ010000010.1:14001325-14025515 GCA_032361105.1 Microctenopoma lineatum | reverse complement strand
TCAGCCTACTTGCCGAACAGCAGTGACTATATGTCATAGGCAGTGTGCATACTGGTCAGAATGGTTTTGAGAGAGAGAAAGAAAGACACAAAACAGAAATAGCAGCATGAGGCACTGAACTTTACAGAGGCTTAATAGCAATCCTACACCTGCTGCACTATTTATTACAGACGTGTCAGTGCTGTAACAGGCTGACCTACATGCGTACGACAGTGGTTTTAGCTCCTCTAGTCTCTGTATTAGAGGTTTTCAGAATACAGTTTCTCAAGACAGGAAACACGTCTCACACATGACACCCTCACTTCACTTTGTCCTTGTGTTTTAGGCTTGGGGGCTTTGAGCTTTACCATATGAGGGAATTCTGGATGATGTAGGGGAAGCTGTCTCTGCTGTGGGAAGCTGAAACTTCTAAATAGTTTCACAGACTGTTTTAACTCTGGGATACTTCTCTTTGCTCTCTTTACTGCTCTCTTTACTTGCTGATCCACATTTTACACATTCTTGTCACAGACTGTTGAAGCTTCAAGACCGTCTGTGATGTCACAAATGTCACTCAGAGTTTAATTTCCGCTGTGAATAAAATTCCAGGAAGTCACCATGCCTGGCTGGTGTCTACCAAGAAACAGTTGAGAGGTCATCCCTCCCTGCAGCATTTAGGTGTTCTATAGAACAAAATCAAAATGTACACATGAATCAATGCTCTCAGACAATGTAAAACATCAGTCCTGTTTTGGTTCGGTACACGCTCTCACCAGAGGGACCGTACAGGAGTTCGGCATTTGATGTCCTGTAGACCTAGACCACCACTTTTTGGAGGTTCATACCCGTATTGGCTTTATGCTAAGCTAGGCTAAGCAACTCTGTATTTAACACGCAGAATGATACTGATAGTTCTGAACTATTCCTTTAAAGCCGGCCTTAATGCATCATTGTTACCAGTACGGTCTAAATGTGACTTTTTCATCCAACTGTTCACTAATGAGGAACAAATAAATGGAGCCAATTCGTGTCACTCATGATAAAGAGTGTTTACTACATCCACAAACCATTTATACAGTCAAAATGGAAAATGTGATATGTTTGTTCAGGCTGGAACTCATCACTCTGTGCGCTGAGCTTTCACAGCATCACATGACATTGTGTAAACTGTGAACATGTACAGACGCAGCCTCACAGGGAGCTGCGTTGTTCAACGCTGTCAGAGAAATAAAGAAAGATCTCTGTATGTTTCATACTACTTAAAAACTGACACACCGTGTGGCCTTATTTCTGTTCAATCCAATCACAACACAACTGTGGAAGCCAAAAAAAAGTTTACAAATCAGTCAGATGTATAAGATGATAAGTCTGATATTTTTAGTTACTATATAAGTTATTATTGTGAGAAAGTAAGACAAACATTTCATTTACTACAAACTGTAAGCAAAGCAAACTAATAGAACAGGGAGAGGTTGGTTCAGTTAGAAATGCAGGATATCCAATTTGATAAAAGAACGCATTTTTTCACAAAAAATCATAAAGTCTTAAACTCAGCCTCATTATGAATAAGATGAGTTTGTCCTGGTAACAGTAAACTTCTCAATTCACATTGTAGCAGCCTTAGAATTTTCACATTTTAATTTTTGTTAAATTATCTTATTTAGTTAAAAACACAAGACATAAAAATCCAAATATCAAGATTAAACAACAAATATCTATTTGAGAAAATGATTCAAATATTATACTATTGTGCTTCAGTCTGATCTGATTGAGGCAGAAACTTTCCCCTTACACTTTAGAGTCCCCCCGAAATGACTTGCTGTGTTGTGAATTGGAGCTATATAAATAAAGTTGAAGTAAAATGATCCGTTTTGACAAACGAGAGTCGTAACTAATATGTGCGGAAACATGCTCTACCAGAAAGAGAAACATGTTGATACTGGCCGCGAGTACGACAACGTTTTGAAATGTGCATAAAGAGAATCACAGGAAGGTAGGCCGCTTTACAAGCCAGGCCTGAAGAATTGGAAACACATGCTGCCTGCACCATGAGTAATGATGATGGAATTAAAGGAACTTTAGCAGGGCCAAGAGTGAAGCAGTCCAACTCTAAGAATCTGCACACACTCAACAGAGCAGCACAGCTCAGTCACAGCCCCTGAACTCTTCAGATCATTATATCAGATATTTCTAAATGAGCAAGCGCAGATCCAAAAAAAAAAGTTCATGTCAGGGTTTGCAGACAGTGGAGGAACAGCCATTGTTGGTGTTTAAGCTGAAAGTACAGATGATTTTCATAAGTATTCATTGTTTTGCAGTGTCATTACTGGCGGAGGCAGTGTGATCCATTCACAGGTTGATCTGGAGAGTATCATCAAAGCTGCAGTGATATATAAGAAACCAGAACCAGATGTCAGACATTTATACTGAACATCCATCAATATTTCCCAAAGCGCAGTATGACATCCAGGCTGGATCATAACAGTCCCAGGAGGCCTGTTCACTGTGTGGAGCTGTTTGTGCAGCAGATGTTTCAGCACATTTTTGATCAAAAACAATGAGTCAAAGGCACCAGCTTGGCCCTGGCCACGGTGGCACGGTGGGTGGGGGTTTGATTGTTTTAAGATCCTGGCTCCAGCCCTGGTGGTGCTGGTGTGCGCATGACCGCATCCTTCCTCCACCTGACACTAACATGCCTCGCGCAAATGATGCTCCAGTCACGGGAGCCCGATCAACCCCACCTGGGGAAGGCTGCCTGATGGAGAAGCTGACACAGAAGTGGGGATGGCCCGAACAGTCCGCGGCACGGGAGGAGAGGAGCGCGACAACACTTCATCTAGAACCTGTAGAACGTTAATAATGACGAAATAACCACTTCACACGTGACGTAACACACAACACTGCTCTGTGTTCCGCGTCCAAACAGACAGAGGGCGGTTTCATGTTTCACGGTGTGTCGTTAATTACCGGAGTGCTGAAGCAGTTACTCACCATTTGTCGGTGCATTCTAGGACCAGTTCTTGAAACGAAGCGACAAACTGGAACTTGGACGCTTTCTTTCCGACCCGCTGGAGCCGCTTCCACACCGAAGTCATGGTCCAACAATACTCTCCCAGAAAGACGCGAGAAATGGCCGTTTAAACGCAGGCGTCCCCGCTCCCGCGTCCCTCCGCTGGGACTGCACCGTGGGAAGGAGAAGGACTGACAGCTCCTTGCCGGAGTTCGCTCCTCACGCAGGCGACAAAACAAACACACGCCTCAGGTCAGGGAGTGCGTCAAGTTGACCGCGATGGACCGGAACACTGAAAATCAAGACCTTCAAAATAAAACTCTAGTTAAATTAGGTGTGTTAAAGAAGTCAAATAAGTAGATCACCAACCACAACCCCATCTAAACCAAAAGAACAAAACACACACCATATTGATTTTTTTGATTTCATTGAAAGAAAAAGCTGAAAACATTCTCAGTTAACATATGATATATTTTGTTAAAAAAGAAATATTGGTCCACCATATACTCTTTTTTTAATTGAACCTTACAAGCATGAATAATTAAATGTAAGTCCTGATTAATGGGTTTGTAAAACTCACACAAAGGTAAGTATCTTTATGTCTTTGATGATAGTACGTATGCCCTTACATGTCATGCCATGACTAAAATAAAAGTAATTCACCTGAAACATAACTGTCAGTACATCCCGTTTGTCACTGTTTGCTGTGGCTGGCTTGACCATCCGTAATTCTAAAAAGTCACACCTACAGTGACTTCATGCACTGCAGGATAAAATAGTGAGTGAGTGAGAATGTTTTTGATATGTGATGTATGTGTAATAATGGTGTATCAATGAACAATAAAGTTGAATCAGACAGCTGTGGATGACTTTTCAAGTGCTAAGAGAAGCCAAACAGTGATTAGTGCGTTCCCATGAAACTTTGTTAAGGCATATTATCAAGGACGAAATACAAAACAGAAATTACCTGATAGTCTCTCAGGGAAAGTTTTCCCCTGTCAGAGTCCCCCTGAGCTGGAGGGACTTTTCCAATTTAGACTTGAGTCTATTTAAAATCTGATGCTGACAAGTAAAGCAGCTGGGAAGATAATTTAGCTTCTGAAACCACACACACACACACACACACACACACACAGAATAAACACCCTACTCACACCCTGACTGGTACATAGTAAATTAAAGGTCACATAGTACTGTTATTTTATTAGCAGAACTGCCTTGTTTACTTTAAGTCACCGCATGAAACAAAAGTAAAACCTTACTCCAATGCAGTAACAATCCTATTATTAATTATAATAACACCAGTTTTAAACCCAATTTGAAACTATCATAAAATAAAGACAAACATTTTACCTAATTACTGGGAAAAGCAAACAATAGCTTCCCTGTAATGAAACAAAATCCTCCCTAAAGGGTTTTGGGTTCAGCATCTTGTCCTGGGACACTTAATAGACTTTTTGAACAAACTGAAATAACAAGTTTGAAGTAAGTAGTATTATATTCTTTGGGCCTTGAGAACTAGGTCAACCTGTGAATGTGTTCATATCTGATTTTAAAACATTCAATGCATTACAGGGAGGGATGTTTACATTAGAATGTACTAAGATACATGACTTTTGTTTTCAAGGCTGTGCAGCCCCTGATTTTCTCGCTACAAATGCTGATAGGATCAGACAGGACAATGATCATTTCAGTCACAGTCAATATCAAGCCCCATTCACTAATAGAACAAAGAAATATTTAGAATGGTCTTTGTGGCAGAATAGATATGCTGCAAAGTATTACCATGAATAAGCTGAAGGAATGATACTGATGTGAATCAGTTTTATTTCTACAGTAGTGGTCAGACATCATGGTCAGTCAAAGTGATTCACATCAGAATAAATTAGTCAAAACTGTAAAATCAAATAGATATATCACAAAATGTCATACACAAACACTGTCCTCAGACCCTCAAGATAGAAGTGTCTCTCAAAGAAGCTCTTTAGGACCACAAGAGCAGCAAATGAGGAGGGATCCTTCATCCAGGATGGACAGATTGAAAGTACAGAGCAGAGTTTGCCCCAGAAACAAAGTCAAGTGGCAAATAAAAGGACATGTACAATAGGTTAATGACTCTGCTGACATGATGTCCTCAGGCAGATCATTTCAAAGCTTCAAGACTCTTGAAATACTTGTCACCGCTAGTTTTCAGTGGCGCCTCATTTAATATGTCTAAGGGGCAGCATGTACCAGGAGAATAACATTGGCCCCAAAAACTGACCCTTGTTGTACACCGTGCTTTACAAAGAAAAAAGATGACACATGATTATAGATGGAATCTCAGAACTTTCTGTCAGGTATGAGCAGAAACATTTTAATGCATTGTTTGTTATAACAGCCCAATAAAATGCAGCAATCATCTGTATCAAAGCATCAAGATATAGGAGAACAGGAAGCGATCACATTGCAGCATCAGAAGCCAGAGGGAGGTTGTTAGTCACTCTGAGATGAGCGGTCTTTGCTGTGGTCGCTTATAAAACCCGACCGGAATCCAATAAAAAATGTTATGTCATTTTTTTCAATCTTATTTGTTTAAAAGGTAGCTTGGGGTTGAGCCTATAGCTTTCGTAGATCTAGCTCTGGTTTGTTTATCAAATGTTACACTCGAGCAGTTTCGAAATAATTTGATACATAACCAATACAGAAGAATGTTAATAACTGTAAATAACAAAAGAATCAAGTGGACTGCAAGATTTCATATGTGATACAAAGTCATAGTAACGTATTATTTCAATCTATTAGATCAATTTATTGCAGTTAATGTGTTTCCATTGCAGCGGGATCTGAAAATTCCACTTACGGTTGTCATCTTTAGTCTAGTTTGATCACAGTGTCTCGATACTCAAACTAGACTAAATTCAGATGTTCACATACTTCCCATCCCACATGATCTAATCCCAGTACACAATGTCTTCATGTGTTGATAAGTGATATGTCCAGCTCCCAGGCCAATACCCTGATGTTTCCATAATGGAACAGAATGTCTTCCCTGTCCCTCCATCCTCCCTGTCTCATAGCCGTTTCTTCTGCAGGCTCACTGGGAAGCAGCTGCAGCATAAAAAAAGATCAACATATGGGAATAGAGGAGATTATTTTAAACTGATGTTTTGCCAAATGTCATTGTGAGGTTATGTTTGTCAGATAAACTATTCTTGAAATTGCATTTCCCCATGCTTTATAGCACAGGGATAGTAAAAAAAAATTATTAATAGACACAGAACTACATGAATATCAAACAAGCAAACTTGTTCCAGAAAGTCAACTTGTCTTTTGTATTTGCAGGGTGGTGATGGCCAGGGGGGGTGGGGGGGGGGGCATGGTGGTAACTTCATTTCTAAACAACCCACTTCCTGTCTGTAGGCCACCCAACAGTTGGCTTGCATCCTGTTTTGAGGTCCATTGCAGTGAAATATAATTGACAAACATTCTGACCATTGTACACCAGGAGTGACAGTCGTGGGTCAGACAGGCTCTGGTGTGAATGAAATACTAGGAAAGTGGCTGCATGGATTACATCACCTTACAATTGTGTTTTCAGACACAGGAAATTTCAGTCAAAAACCAGTCAGTTGATTCCGGCTTCAGCACCAAATGCAGCTGGACACGAAGGAGGAAATGTCATGGAGGACAGCTGCTCCTTGAGGGACTGAGTTATGCATACAAAGAGACACTTTAGAATTTTTTTACTGTTATAAGTGAAAGACAAGTTTTGTCGTTGTCACGGACATTTGGATCTGGCTTACCCATCTCTTTCTAACACAAAGATGAGGGTGTACTGTACGTTGTTGAGTTATTGATACTATTATAGCTGGGAAATATTTTACCTGAAAGCTATTTTTACTATCTAGGTTTATGATACATTTATAAATTGCATTGTTAAAAAGTCATGGAACTGCTGTTGCATTCTCTGCACCCACACAGTAAAATCTACATTAAAACATAAGGCAACAATTTGCAGAACAGTTTTTGAACATCATCATCAAATGTTTAAACTGAGAAAATGAAAATAAAAACAAGATAAAATATATATGTATACATATAAAAAGAAACACAAAAATAAATCCATAAATCAAAAGTGAGATACATAAGAGATGCAGGCTTTTAAACTGAGCTCTGATAAAGGAAACAGTTCCTCTCTTTATTTTAAAGTTACAGTTCCTCTGACCACATAACAGTTTTTCACTGGTGCCACAGAGCACTTTATAGAGCTTTGGTGCAGATCATGTTCACATGGCTTCTTCTCTTTTGTTGACAGGCCATGCTTTCCACAGATTGGTGAACCTCTGTCCAGCTTTACTATACTTGATCATGATACTGACCTGTTCCAAATTAAACTAAACTGTTCCAGCTCCTCCTTGTTGTACAGACAAAGTTCCCAACTTTTGAAACATGTCGCTGCTGTGTTTATGTAGACTTTACACTGCGTCCCATTGTTGACAACACCAGCCAATCACGTTACTGGATTATGCTGTTTTTGAGCATACAGAGTGGGATAGTAGTGTTTGTACAGTGTTTAATGAGACATTTCTACAGCTTTTACACTGTTGACCCACAGAGCTGCCATCATCTCATTAACGATGTCATAAACATTTACTGTGTTGTCCTTGTTAAAGACACCGGCCCAAGAGTTGGGAAACACTGGGCTAAACTACTAAATTGGATATTTAGGTATTTTGTTATGAGTTTCAGTAGGTTAGCAAACAGTCCACCATAGGACATGCAGCTCAACTAATGGTTTCTAATTGTTTTTGAATCTGTCTAATTTACAGACATTGTACCGTTTTAGACATGAAATAATTTCCATCAAACATAAACAGGTAATCTGTGAATGAATTAAATTTGTAGAAATTAGGAGATGATTAAACAAGTCAGAGAATAAAATATTATTAATATATGTATTTTGGATGTACCTTCAGAGTAATAAGATCCCTGTTGGTCTCATCAGAGTTCCATCTATGACCTTTGTAAATATAGCCTGGCAAAGCCAAACACCTGTGAGCCATCTGTCAGAATCAGGCAGCAACAGCACACGCCACAAAATGAATAAGGTCACAGCTCATCAAGGCGTCACAACAACCATGATGATGTTTTCTGTGTACTTTATACACCTCTGGTCAAACATAACTCATGCTATGTCACAAATCATGACACATCCTTGGCTGTAATTTGTCCAACTCATGTTTAATAAAATGACATTATTTGATAGATGAAAAGACCCGGATGTCTTCCTTTCTACTCCTTAATTCAGAAAAGACTGAAGTTATTCTATTTGGTCCCCAAGGCCTGAGAAACAAGCTAGGGTCGAGTATTTATATTTAATACAAGAATCCAAAGAGCTAACAGATTTCCCCCTTTCAGGAGTGATTGCTTTTCCGTCCATGCTGACCTCTGATGGGCAGGTTCGTTGGGGCGATGTATCAGATAAACAGTACAACAATAAACTGTAATAATCAGAAGATATTTGGTGAAAATTGTTTTAATTCAAAATTACATTTTGACCTACCTGGTGTGAATGGGGGAATCAGATAAGATAAGATAAAACTACATTATTTACAGTAGTGCACTACACATTTCGCTTTGAAAAATTGCACTTAGGTGCACTACTGTTTTGCATTGGATATGTATGTACATCAGTCTATGTGTGTGTGTTGTCAGCTGCAGGGTCTTTGTTGTACAATCTGACAGCAGCTAGAAGTCATAAAAAGTCCCCAGGAGGGGCCCTTCCACTCAAAAGACCTCAGTCTCTGCAGCAGGTACAGCTGCTTTGCTCTTTTTTGTAGAGTGCATTTGAGTTGTGAGTCCAGTCCAATGTATTGTTCAGATGAACACCAAGGTACCTGTAGCTCTCTACAGCCTCAATGTCTTTACTCTGTATGTTCATCGGTTGCAGTGGTTGTTTGTTCCTGCATAGTCCCCCACCAGCTCTTTGGTTTTATTGACATTGATTTTGAGGTAGTTCTGCTGGCACCAGTCCACAAAGTTCCAGGTCAGATCTCTGTAATAAAAACACTAAATGATCAGGCCCCAACATATCTTAAAGACCTCATAGAACCTTATTATGTCAGCAGAGCACTTCGCTCTCAGAGTGCTGGTCTACTAGTGGTTCCTAGAGTTTCTAAATGAAGAATGGGAGGCAGAGCCTTTAGCTATCAAGCTCCTCTCCTGTGGAACCAGCTCCAAGTTACAGTTCTGGAGGCAGACAACCCTCGCTACCTTTTAGACTAGACTTAAAACTTTCCTTTTTGATAAAGCTTTGTTAGAGATGGATCAGGTGACTGAACCATCTCTGTCCACTTCAATGCAATGTTTGTTTCTTTTCTCTCCCCTAGTTGTAAGAGACAAGTAAAGGTATGTGGAGAAAATGCAGCATGCATAGTAAAACAAGTAACAGGACAGGTAACAGGGGAGACAGAAATGCAGAGATCAATAGAGGAATCAGAACATATAGAAGAACATCAAGCAGCACATGCAAGACTACACAAAGTCTTTGTCAAGGACTTTGTGGATAATCTTGTCACGAGGATTGAGAAGCTCGCATAAGCCTATCCAATGAGGAGACAGTGGTCATCTCTGATCATCTGTTTGACATAAGCAAGAGAGTTTTCAATAAGCTGTTGAAGTGTGGCTGTGAAAGGAAGGTGCTGTGTTTCATAAAGTTCCAGAAATTGAAAACCTTATCATCTCGTCTGTGAAAAACACAAAATAGCCAGGCCCCATGTGCAGGTTCCTCCACTTTGTGAGGAAAGGCATCTCTGCAGTGTTCAGAGGAAGAAACAGAGTTGGTGTAAATTAGGTGAAACATTACACTCATCATGAAGGAAAAACAGATTCTACAGACTCAAGATGAGTGTAATGCAGAGCTTAGGTTCTCCAGGTACTAGGGTTCCTCCCACCAAGGAAACAACTCATGTTTCCACATACAGAATATGATCATATATATTGTGTGTGCAAAGCACTAAGCTCTGCAAACAGACTGGACGTCGGTGGAAACCACTTACCGATGTAAGATCCCTCTAATACAGGAAAATATCACAAGTTACTGGATCTCTCTGTGTACACACTCAGCATGTCAAGGCGATGACTCGACACGATTTAATGATGCCATATGTAAGAGAAAATGAGTGTGTCTGGGTGTGTTGCTTGAGGTAGCAGTGCTGGGTACAGGTTCAGATTGATTGACTGTCCCTCCCATATTTTGTACAAACACGTTCACAGCAGGAGAACAGACAACAGGCCACTGTTACCACTCCAACATAAGCAGCCTTCAGCGCCACTTAGGACATTTATTAGAAGAACCATATGTTCTGCTCCACTGCAGTCCTGCTTTGTTACAACTTGAATCTTGTTATTTCAGATCATGCACATGTGCCGTAGGAAACAACAAACTAAGTGGACAGCACACTTTACCTGACATTTACACATCTTAATATGAACACACCAGAAAGCCTTAGACCTGATCCTCATCTCTGATTCACTGGGATGCTGAGACACCCTGTGGTCAGTTATGGACCTGCTGCCTTCAGAAACATCACCACATCAAAAGGATTTGATCTTATTCTATGGGTATTTCTTTCACAGTAAGGGACTGTACACAAGTAACGAGGAGGCCGAAACTATTCTTTGATAAAAGACATCTGCAATCAACTTTTCTTTACCTAGATAATTGCATGAGCAGTAAAGAGCTGTGCTATACCTCCACTCAAGAGTTACTTTTAGTGAAACCATAGAAGCCCACAAACTGTTTCCAAAGGCTGGTTGCAGGACCTGCTCGTTTATATCTAGGTCTCTTACAAATAGACACCTACAAACAGACACATATGAATATAGTAAATACACTTTATTCACCACAACAATCATCAGATTCAGTCAAAAGCAACTTTGCCTCAGTGAGCTTTACAACTACGACACCTTCTGTCCTTCAGACAAAGAAACGCCAAACCCCCAATCATTTTCCTTAAACCAAACAAAACATAATACAAAAACTTTCAGCAATTATTTCATGGAACCATAAACACTGGGATCCGTTGCATGGGAATTTAATAGTGTCACACATTCTCTAAAATAAAAATAAATGAAAGAAGCATCCAAAGTTATATTTCATTACTTCTTTTCTGACACTCACTTCTACTAAAACTATTGGTGGAAAGTTTCTGCTGCTCCGATCAGACTGGGGGTGTAGTTGCTGAAAGGAAGAAAATAAGATGAAGAACGTTTCTCATTGTGACCAGCCGACCCTCCATTTGATGTGGACCGTTCAGGAGGTTTCAGGAGATAAGGTTGAGGTTTTGGGGGTCTGAATAAGGACTCATCAGCTCTAATGGACTGGAGGAGATGGTGCAGATGGACTGAAAACAAGTCTGCTCCTCCTCACCGAGGTCTTCATTCTGTGACAGCTCGTTGAGATGGAGCCCTTCCAGCTCACTGTACCTGGGACCAGAGAAGAGCCTCAGCACTGCACAGACGTGAGGGACCCGAAGGACAGTGTCCTTAAAGGTGATGATCACCACCAGGCCCACCAGCAGGTAACCTGTGGAGATACATTCTGACTGAGTACGCACTTCACAATTAGGCTACTAAATTATGACATTGTTTGTCTTACATGTGGTGAGGAGATCCAGGGTCTCCTTGGCCCCCGGACTCCAGCTTCTTCCCAGAGAATTTCCCCCCTGACCGATGGTGCTCAATATGATGAAGCAGTAGAAAAGAGAATCCAGGAAGTTCCAGTTGGGCTCCAGCATACAGATCAGGAGGGCAGGGAGGATGAAGAGGAAGCACAGGACAAGCACAAAGAGGAGGCCTGCGTGGACGAGGGCGGCCCGGGCGTGCGGGAAACCCCAGTAAGTGTGCAGGTGGTGTATCGGAGCGTGGGTGACAACGCGGAGGAGGAGGTTGGAGAGGAGGGTGAGGAAAAGCAGAGTGAGGGGGATCCCGAGGGTGCAGTAGACAAGACAGAAGAGCTTGGCCTCGTCAGATTTGGGTGTGTAGGAGTCTGAACCTGAGGAGGAACATGCAGTGACGTCATGCTGCACACTACTCATCCACCACAATAACACTGGTCTAGTATGAAGCCAATCACTGTTTACCTTCCCTTCACTTTACTACATTACAGAGTGCTTCAGGTGGCAGTGCCCACTGCTAAGACAGTCTGTGCACCTCATATACAGTACATATATATAGAACTGACTGAAGTCTATGTATTTCAAGTGCAAATTAAAAATCTTGTATGATTATATTTTAAAGAATTCATATTTTGTTTCCCAGTGTTTTCCACTAATGATTGCCTGCAAGCATGGCCTAACACTTCACAGCAGAGTGCGGTTGTTCGGTGAAGGTAGCAGGTGTTCGAAGCGTGATCCTGCAGCAGAGAGGTCATCTGGATATTTTGTAGGTGTGACCAATCACTGTAGTGACAACAAGGAAACTGGCAACAGTGTCATCCACACAGTGGTCACTTGTTGCAGCCTTTCCTCATTCATTAATAACGTCCCGCTGTATCTTACCTATGGTAGTCAGAGTGACAATCACAAAGTACAGAGATGAGGTGAAGTCGTAGCGGCTGTCACCAGCGTCCGCCTTTAGGACGGCCACATCAACGCGGTGAGCAGAGAGCATCTTTCCCAGCAGCTCCCTCAGCCTGATCTCCTCCACGCACACGTTCTCTCGCAGGAAGGAGCGTCGGAGCTCCTCCACCTCAGCCCGCAGCGCCTCCTCCACAGGCCACTCCAAGGCTGTGAACACGGCACCTCCCAGCAGAACAAGGAGCAGGTAGCACAGGATCAGGCCGGAGAAGACATTGACACGGAGCAGCTGTCCCAGCGAAGACACAAGCCGGGCCATGGCCAGGTCCAACTGTAGTGTTTGTCTCCAGGCTGCAACCAGACACTCGGAGCCAGTCAGGCTTTAAATATTTACAGAGGTGGACCAGATCACACACACTCACAGCAGTTCAGTCAGGAGGAAATATGGTTTCACAAACTATTTATTAAACAAAAACAGCAGCTATATATAGGACTCTTCTAAACATGGGGCAGAAGCTGATTTGCTCCAAGAGTTCAATGAATCATTTTAAGCATGTTATATTTGGTAGCATTGTATCACTGAAATAAAAATCCCTTTAAAGAGAAGCTGCAGGATTATTTTCATTCAACCTGTTTCAGTAACCTCTTTAAACAGCTAAATCCAAACATCCACTTACATCAGAGGAAGAGCAGCAGATCATCTCCGATGAGAAGCTGGATCATCGAAGGGGCGGAGAAAACCAGCAGTGTTCACGACTTGAACTCAGTCATTACAGCTTCATTATAACCCAGGAACTGTTCCACCGTTTTAATTAAACTGAAATCTTTTTAGAATAGGTTAAAAGCATTGATATAACTACATCAGGATATTTCCTAATTATTTTGGGAAATTAAAATGTGGTTTTATTAATAGTTGTAGGAACATAAAAGTTGGAAATATGCAGATGCAGTTAACTTCCAGGAGAGGGAACAGATTCCAGACTTTGGGGTGTTCACTAAAGGTTTACAGCGAGGTTTTCCCTCAGTACTGGAGGTTTACCCTACGTCCGGGTAAAAGAATTATTCATCATCATTGTTTTCAGTGATATATTGCACCAGGTAATTATAATACAATGTCCAACCTGTATCACTTTCTATTAAAGCGTTAATTATTAAGCAATTAGTGGGCTGTGTGGGGGCTATCTGAAGGTCAGCTAAAACAATTCATTTTAGTTTTAACACTGTGAGTTTGATATTACTGGAGATGACAAACAGATTTTTTTATGTGCAACGTCTGATTTATCTGTATAAATTAGTATTTGCCCTTTTATTTATTTGCCCGTATTTAAATAAATGCTGCCTCTACGTTGTCAAAAACTTCAGGATTTTCTGGCTCTGAGCTCTCGGTCTTTTTTACAAAAAAATAACAAAAATAGCAAAAATACTGGTTGATAAAGCAGAACGTGCTGATGTTGCTCTTCAGTGATTTCCACTTGTCAGCCTGTGTCTGAAACTGACCAACCATTGCATCACAATATGCAAATGTTGGTATATTGCTTATTACCACAGTGTCAGACATTTTCACATGGTGGCTGTACATCAGTCTGAACAGAGGCCTTTGTTGTTACAATAAACCCAAATTCTTCTCTCTTCTGAAAGCCGCTACTTTACAGAGGCAGGTGAAGGGAGTAATGAGAACACGACCAGCGGCGTACAGGTTTGCCCACTCTGCCTATGACAGGCAGCTTGTGGGCATAGGCGCGCGGTGGGATGGCAGCCAGGGGTGGAGTAGGGGCAAAAGTGGTCTGGAAGGGACGGCGGCCTTGGCAATGGCGGCCCATTTGCCGTCCGCCAATGAGAAAGGAGAACACTGCAGGTCCCATCTGAGGAGAAGTGAAGCGAGCTTTGGGGAAAACATCTCGAGACAGACCTGCAGCTCGCTGACCTGAGCGTGAAGAGGAGGATCTGGAGCGCTGAACTGACGAGGAGCAGGAAGACGAAGAGGAGCGAGCCAGGGTCCTTGATGGAGGAGGAGAAAATACAGCATTGAGTTTTGCAACTCAAACTAACGAAAACAATTATATCCTTTTCAAAAGTGGTTCCATGCGTTTACTTTACCTCCCTGATCCTGTCACAGCCAGGCAGGGTGGGGGTGGGTCAGTGCGAGGACTCCCATCCTGCCTGGGACTGATGTTGAGGTTAGCTGTCAGCTGGGGCATCTTTCGGGTGGTGTCTGGGTTGGAGGCGGGGCCGGGGGGTTCCTTCCTGGCATCACTGAGCTGTGAGTGGGTGCAGGGAGGAAAGCTGCCAAACCCCGGTCCTGTGCTAAACCTGACAGCCAGACTGTCTCCAAAGAAGGCGTAGAGCTCACTGTACATAGCAGGGAGAGGAACTGGGGTCCACTCCTCCCACAGACAGCCAGCCCCACCCACCTGAAGATGGCTGGCAATTCCCAGTGCCGCCTCTGAAAGAGGCTCCGGAGGGGGGCTGAGGCCAGGGGAGCTCACTCTGTAACCCACGGCAGCCACCACCGAGCCAAGCTGACCCCTAGGGCCTCCCTCTGCTGGTTGAGATAGAGACAGGGCTTTCATCTTCAGCAGGCGCTCCACTGCCACCTGGAGGACAGACAGGACAGCTGAGAGGTGGCATCAGTCTTTCTGCACACATACTGTAGTTACAATATTTTACATTATGTGAGTTGTAAAGGGCTGAAGACGTGTGAAGAGATGTGTTATGACATGAACCGTTACACCGCCTATCTAATACTAATAATAACCAGAATTAAGGAAGCAACAATATTTCTGTTAAACATCGGATGTTAGAGGAGTGCAGAGGCCTGGACTTCAAACCAGCAGCTGTAAGTGTACAGGATGAGTCGGGTTCACTCTAGTACTGACCAGGATGGCTCCATACACCTTGTGTCCATCTGCTTTGACCTGGGCGTTGGAAACAGAGTAGTCGTCCAACACTGCCTGAAGGTTGGCCCAGTAGGCAGGAAGGTGTGGAAAGAGCACTCTCTCAACAGCCTACAAACAGAAACACACAAATTACTGAGCAACATCTGAATACAATAAAAAAGGATTACAGTAATAACATAAATATATTATATGGTGCAGAAATATGTATAACATTAAGACACCATGGATCCCATTTGAGAATAAAGATAGACAAAAAGACAACATACCTTCCACCCCAGAGCATGAAGCCCCACCACAGCTCCATAGTGGGAGCAGAGAGGTCTCACTGGGTCAGACAGAACTTTCTGGAGTGATAGCAGGATCTGATGGTAAAGTCCACTCACCAGATCACCATGAGTCCTAAAGAGACAATACAATTAATTAAGAAGAAATTAATGACACTTTCATCAGACAGTCACCAGATGAAACATAATGTTAACAGGTGTTAAAGTTGCTGCACATGTTATGGTCCTGTATCAGACTGTGCAGCCACCAGTGTCAAGCTCACCAAAAGATGTGGCTGAGAAGCAGGGCAGCATAGTCCCTAAGGGTCCAGTGGTCGTTGAGCGGGTTAATGGAGGCTGCCAGCGGCTCCAGGATGCAGTACATAACACTGGAGACAAGGCTGCGCACGTACGAGCCCAGATACAGGTAGGGGTTCTGGACCAGACTCTTAACCATGTGGAGAAGCCTGTTGAGCTGCTCCAGGTCATGGCTAACTGACTTCACCTAGTCACAAACAATATGTAAGACTGCTGGAAGGATAAGCAACATTTTCTAAAAACACAACATCCACAATTGATGGAGTCAATTAACCTACCCCACTAATGACATAAACGAAATATGGCAAAAGGGCAGCAATCTTGGAGTTGGACTGGAGGTCCAGTAGAGCCACCTGTGAAAGACAGATCAAGTATTAGAGAAAACAAACTATCCATCTGCACTGCCCAGCCGTCTGCGTGCCGCTGCAGTTACCTTCATGAGGTGGGGGTCTTCTCCCAAGATAGCCCGTGTGATCTGCTGGTAGTACTTCAGCAAGTCATCTGACAGAGTTTGTACTGCTGTTGGAACTGGGACAAATCAAGGGTCAGATCAGTCAGAATCACTTTAGATTTTTGACGTTACCTAGTTCGACATTTTGTAGAGATACTTGATTAGGTTGTGGGGATAATGCTGCTGCTTTCATTGTGCTGACTGGGTCAAACATACTGTACTGTGACTACGTCTTAGTGTGACTGACCGGTTCCTTGAGGCTCCAAGTTGCCTTTTCCATCCAGGTAAGACACATTCACTGGTATGAAAAGAAAAAATATTTTGTAAGACATGGAATAAAAAATATTTCAGCAGTGTGAATGATGCTTAGGTGTGCACAGTGGGTCATACCTCGCACCATGGTCTCAGCACAGCCTTTGGGAATGTTGGTGGCTAGAGCCAGCTCGACTAGGTTGATATCTCTATCCTCATTGAAGAACAGCTCGCCTTCTTTAACAGAACGGAAAGGGAGAGCATCCTGGGCCCCGTAGCCGCAAACAGCCTTGAGAACACACCATCAGGACATCAGACAGAAGTTAAGAAGCTGTAAGTCATGTTCACATCGCTTCACACTACTGAGCAGAGAGAGCACACTCACCTCCACATTGCTCCACCTCAACGCTCTGTTGAAGTCCTCCCCTGTCAGCTTCCTCCTCTTGGCGTGTCTCATGAACTGAGAGCTGCTCTGTGGGACCCCCAAAACCAACACATTATCAATATTATACTGTATATGAGTCATTCATGCTTCACTTCCATCCGGGCAACATTCACCTGTGCTGCTTCCCTGAGCCGGTAACACACGTCTTCAGCCAACAGCGCGGCCACATCGTCGCCGAGCTCCACGCCAGTACTTTCGGCCATGAGTCTGAGAGACTCCCGGGAAACCTCGGCGAAGCGGCGCTCCTCCCGGTCGGCCATGCTCACGGCTTCTGTTTCTAAAACCGTTCAAAGGAAACTAACTTCACGTTGACACCAACCCTTGCAGTCAGTTAGCGAATTTACAACAAGGGTAATGTAGACATATGTTATTGTGTTTAAAATAGCGGCCATGCTAACAAAATAACACCCGGGCGCTGTCTACCGTTTGTAATGTAGCTGCTACTTAAAATACAATTGGGATATTTAACTTGTTGTAAAGCAAAAAACAATTAACCATAGTTTGATTGTATTCTTGTATGATGCAGTATCATTTAGACATAAGTAAGCTAGACTGTGTTCCTGATCCTTTGCCATACGCTTGTAGCGAGCTAGCTACAATCACTCGAACATGGTAAGCTAACGTTATTAGCTGACCAGTAGCGACACGCAAAGAACATGCAATTGACTTAATATATGGATTGCACTTTACCTTTTAACTAGAGGAGCTGGAGTTTAAATATAATTTAGGCCGGATGGAAACTTTGTACCAGTGTAGCTATTCTTTACACACAGTGCTCCATCATAGTTTCAAGCTCTCAACCATGTTATAGGACTTCCGTCAAAACCTTCAAAATAAGGCAACACCAACGCGCTTTTTCTGTCTGTTTCATAGTAAGCTTTACCAATTCTGATAATAAAATATAGCACTGGTGGTCGTTTCAAATTAAATGGAATAACTGATTTGAAATGCGAATGACCGCACAACATCCGATTTAACGCCGACTCTTTATGGTTGAATTTTTACGGTTACCGTAAACTGGAGACGCCACACAAGCTGAATGCTTGTGATTGGTCGATGGAAAATCCAACAAAACCAGATGGCTCGCCCCTCCGGTATGGTGAGATATAAGCCAGACACATTAACTGAAAGAATTTACTTCAGAAAAACTTCCGTCGTTTCTGAAGCACATGCCCCCAAAATTAAAAAAAGCCTGTGCAGTAGAAGTTGGCTGCAGATATCTGCTTCCATCACAAGAGCGATGCACAACAGACAGTAAGACTGCTTTAAATAGTTCTGCAGGTCAGTCGAGCTAATCTAAACTGGACTAACTTTTAAGACCTGCAAGTGTTTAAAAAACAAAACGACAACCAGTACAGACACGTTTATGCTATGGTGTCAACGTGATAGAGATTATCTAACTCGTTATTTACACCATCAACCGCGTCTATAGACTCCCACACAAACTGCCTACTGATAATCCCGATAAAACCAAACACAATTAGGAATTAAAATAGTTTATTAATCATGCTTGCTGAGGTCAGACATTTCATTTACTCGGTTTATTCATCACGTATGTACAATAGTTAAAAATTAGTGATTGAGATCACTGACCTGTCCAGAACTAGTCCAAACAATTTAAACAACCTCAATTTAAAAAATATATAAAGTGTATTAAAAAAACCCCAAAAAGACAACCCAGTAAATTAAGGTATTCAGTGCCAATACTGGTCTAGTGACATTTAGAGCGCCCTGTTTTCCCAGATCTCCTGGGCCTTGCTGCTCTCCAGCTGCTGCAGATGAAGGGCCAGTGGCAGCAGCAGGTCGCTCAGATGTTGGCTGGAGAAGGTGAATGCGTTGTTCGCCATGGCCTCTGCCGGAGGAGTAGCGAGAGGAGAGGTAGATGGAGGAGAGGAGGATGAAGAGCTTGGTGAAGTGGAGGTGAAGGGGGAGGTGGGGGATAGTAAACCTGAACTGCCCAGGGATGGGTGAAGATTGAGGGACCTTCCTTGGCTCTGGTCAGAGGTTTTGATCTTGCTGGGGAGGCCGTGCTGGAAGCGACAGCGTGTGCCATACAGGCAGAATCCAAAGGAGCTAAAGGTGCGGCACAGTGCTCCGCGAGGCTTCCACTCCTTGGCCTGTGGTTGGAGCTGGGAGCAGGGAGCAGATAGAGTTTTCTCAAACACATCGGGAGACTCTGAACTGCCGCCAACCTCGCCACCCTCAACATGCATGAAGTTACAGCGCGTGCCAAACGGACAAACACCAAAGGAGCGGAAGGTGCGACAGGGGATGTTCCTGCGGCGCCGCTGAGAAGGGCGCTGTTCAGCGGGACTGTGGACGAACAGGCACCGGCTGCCATAGTAACAATAGCCGCTTGTGTGATAGCTGCGACACAACTCGGTCTTGTACTTCGGGTGGCGGAAGGAAACATGGAGCTCATGGAGGCCGTGAGCGAACTGGCAGCGTTCAGCATACTTGCAGAAACCAGTGGCAGAGTAGCTGGTGCAGAGCTCCGTCTTGTAGCGGGTAGAGCAGACCCAGGGGATGAGGGGCGGGGAGGAGGACTCTACTAGGGGAAGCAGCGCCTTGGCCAGCGAGAGTCCTCTGCTGCAGTCTCCATCTGACTCCTCACTTAATAGCAGGTTGTCCACCAGCTCCTCATCTTGGTAGGAAGGCAGGAACAAGTCATCATTGCTGGTCTAGAAAAACACATTCGTTGTAGAGCATGATGTTTATAAAAGCGCACTCTAGCCAAAGGGTTTCTACTACAGATCCTAAATGAGTGTTGCATGGATTTGTTCCAGGCAGAAGTTCAGAAACACCACAAGCTACATAGCACATTTGTTATCACCATATTTACTAGCTTTGGTTAGTTTTAGTCAGTTTAGTTCTGATAAGTGACTGTAGAAGTTAAAATGCAGACTTTGTGCAAAGAAGAAATAATATTTTTCATAGGAGAGTCTGCATTTTACTAGAGGACCTGAAACCAAATTTAAAAAAAGGCAGATTTCCCTCTTCCCAGAATCATCTTACTGAACTTCACACATTAAGACCACAGAAAGAAAATTAAAATGCAGTTTAAAGTCAGAACTCATCCCCTGATCGAGTACTAAGTGCTACCTTTTAGTCATGTTATGCGCCACCTAGTCCATTAGTATAAAACTACTACTACAACAGCATAATATAACTATTGCTTTATGTAACAATTTAAACCTGCAAACATTCCACTTGGAAAAATATAAAAGGAGAAAACAATATTTTATGAAGATAACAGGTGAGTGGGCGAAGCCAATTTGTCCTTGCAGCATGGTAAAGGAATTAGCGTTTAGAACCGTTTGAATTGATTTAAAAAACATTATCTTTGGAATGAACGTGTAATTTGCTTGAATTACCTCGAGCATGGCTGCTAACTGGCGAGTAGCTTGGTACAGTGTCCTGCGTTAGAACGGCTTAGACTCTCGTCTGCTGTATCACGGAGCCACAAGCGAATAACGGCGTCTCTCCGTTTCTGCTTTAAACTGGCTCCCGCCTTCCACTTTAAACGAGCCTCAGGTGCGCTACAGCGCTACGTCAGAGGAGCGCCGCTAGCAACCAATCACGTACACGTGCAGGTACGGACGAATCCCGTTAGAGCGTCAGTGCGCGTGTGCCAGGTTTTTGGTTTTATTTTAATACGTAATTTGTATTCTGTTATTAAAAAGATATTGGTGTAGATTGTACGCTTTGCTGTAACTCTCGTGAGACTTCTCTGTTTAGTCTGGCACTATTTATCTGTGCAATTATTTTGGTCTGACTTTTGTTCCTACATTGTCTAATATTGCAGAAATTGTTTTTTTTTCTTTTGGAAGGATATACTGTTTGGGTTCCTACAACTGCATTAAGTGAAATTTCATGTTCACAAATGCAGATTTAGAAACAAATTCTCCCAACAAACAACAAATTTATAGTTTATAGTACTATTTTTTCTGGAAACACGAAGGCTAGGAAAAAAGTTTTTGTACTTTACTCAAACTTTTTGTGTGAACTCTTTAGTTTGTAGTGTTTGTTTTTTTGTCTTTTTGGTATGTACAATGCAAGTGTGTGTATGTATGTACATATATAACTGTATGTATATTTAATTTGGCCCCCTGGTATGGTTTTGCTTATTGTAACTTGCTTTTGTAATTACCCCGTTCTCTTAATAAAGTAAAAAAAAACCTGCTAGTCTGTTAACACTCCTGTTTATCACAAGGCCCAATCAACATCCTGTGGCCCTTAGCCCACTGTTAAAGGTGAGTATCTGAGTTACATTTCTGATTTGTGGAATTTAACACCTCAGTTGGAAGTAGTTAAAACCAATCTAATTAAAAGCCGTCTGAGCACAAACAAGCGAAGGATTTCCTCTTATGGATAAGGAAATATACTGTAAGACATACTATACTACTACAATAATATACATATATTCTATGTATGACATTTTGCATTTTTCCCTTAATTGGCAAATTATTACCATTTTATTTCTAAGGACGTGGAAGTAAAGGACATAGTCTTCTGTTTATTGAATTTTTCCAAATAGAAACACTTTAATAAAACTCTAAAATAAAAGAATTGAATGATGTAATATGTAATTACATATAATAGCACATTGATGCAATGGACCATTCTGTTACATGCAACATGAAAGTACTGATGTTTGAAACCTAGACCTTCCAAGAATATCTCTTTGCTAGCATCGTATCAATGAGGAAGAAAGGACAACTGATGAGAGAAGCCTGTGACTGACCACAAAGAAAAAAATCTTTATTTCTTTTCTTATCAAGATACATTAAAGGATACAGAGACATTGGATTAAAAAACACTTGAGAAAAAGTTTCAATTGTAGCATGTTTTTCTCTCCATCATACAAAAATCAACACCCCATCCCTTTTGAATGATGCCCCGGATCAAACTTCCCAGCCCACCCACCCTATGAAGGAGAGCAATGTTTCACATGTACAGTAGCCTATTAGAGCCATCTCCACAACGATGGAGCAGAATCACACACTTTGGATGTAAAAAATTCCAATATGCCTTTTTTCCATTTTTCCTTACACTGATTAGTATTTGCTACAAACACTTCAATTTCCTTTTTTTTGGATTTTGAGAAATATTACAAAGCCCACATTGGGACCAAACTTGCTTATAAAACCAGTGTAACCCCCCCCAACGCCCCTCCCCTCACTGTTGTGGGAATACACAGGAATTATAATTATCCAATTAACAACTTATTTTAAGTACTCAACTTTTTATAATGGTACAAACATGGAGAACTAAAATAAACTAAGCAAATGAAAGCACAAGTTTGAACAGCTGGAGATTCCTTACACAGTTGTCATACCCAATCACAATATCACTCTTGTTTTGCATCATCAGACATTTACAGAAGAGGAATAAGCCCATATGAAAAATGTTCTGAATTAGTCAATATTAGGAGAATAATTTCAGACTATTTCTAGTCTTTTTAACATCAACTTCAGAACTTAATGTTTGGCCCAGTTGTCTTCTGTACATTTACATGTGTCTGCTTCTTGAACAGACCAGTAACATAATTGCATCAGTTTCATTCAAACCAACCAAACAATACATCATTAGAAATGCTGTGGCTTCAGTCTGACATGACCTCAGGATTCAAGCATACACTCACAACAGACAGCAACTTCCTTGTACACATTATGGCTTCATTTTGGACTTTGACACTCTCAAACAGTACGTCGCAGTTAAATATGTTCTTGGCAAGTCACAGTAACTTGTGCTAATCCAGTTTTCAGTCACTGGAACTTCCTCACATTACCTATGACGACTCCTGCACACAGCAACAAGCCTCAACTGCACGCTCACATATCTTGGAGTGAGCTCAAGAGAACAGGAGCAAGGGTTCCTCACTGTCTATTCCCACATAGAGATACTTACAAAAGACTACTGTGATGAGTGTACGGAGGATTAAGGATGTCAAAACTATCCCGTGAGCACAAAACAATTTAAAGCAGTTTAGTCAAGATAAGTACATTTCAAGTCAGAACAATTTACTGAACATGCACGATTCCTAATTTTGTTCACATCCTTTTAAATGCAGCTCATTTTTACAACCGCTTGAATAGAATTCTGACCCAGTCTAATAATCAATGACAATAATAGTTACAGATCTAAAAAAGATGATTAGAACTCAGACACTTTAGTTTTTTGACATTCAGCTTGACAAAACCTAATTGAAATAGTCACAATTCAAAACACTCAATACCCTCCATGTCTACAGTTTTGTTCTAGCCTCTCACATATTTCTCAACACAATAACAAACCTTCACTTAAACACTGCTCAAATTATTTTGTGCCCACTCCATGTTTTTGACACTGAAACACACATACATACGTACATTTACATTTCAAGTTGCAAACAGACTTTGACTCATGAGGATTATTTACCCTTAAAATAACAGACTTTTTTTCAACTCATGACCAACTATGAGATGACAAGTTACAGAGAGCAGTCAAGAGAAAAGTCAAATGGCAGTAGATCTGATCATGGGCACACACCAACTGCGGGCAGTTGACACATTTCCTCCGACCTATGATGATGTGCAGCTAGTAGTGATGGTGCAGCAGATTTTCCCTGTTGGAATGGACTAAGGAGTGTATGAGTGACATATTGATAAGATCAAATTAGACCTTAGGCCTGCTACAACTGTTCCACACTGTCTCCTATTTCCACACCAGTCTCCTCACATACTGTGGGTGTCATCCTTAAATGATGCATATATTTACACAAAGACAGTGACATGGAAAAACAAAGTGTGCTTTATCACCATTGCTTCAGGATGAGAAATATCTTGATTTAAATTACATGTTTAAAAACAGGTGGCATTAAAAAGGGAGCAAAATATTGCTCATTTGATGAGTTGTAAGAATAAAAAAATACTACAAAGCCCAAGACATTGTTTGAGTGTCAGTGTGTATGTGTCTGCTTGTTTAATATGACGCAAGTGTCCAGTCATCTAAGTGCTTGTGTGTGCCGAGTGTG
>JAUMHJ010000010.1:13973695-13989249 GCA_032361105.1 Microctenopoma lineatum | reverse complement strand
TCCTACATAATAAAAGCACCAAAGTCAAAGTCTTCTTCAGTGTCGGAATCCAACAGCCTCCTAACAACTTCTTCAGTTGTTGCACCGTCCTCTTCATCATCATCACGCCAAGTCCAGCTTTAACTTAAAAGCAGCATCATATGCACTTCATTTGTTTTCCATAATTAGCGTGTGCATGGACACTTTCTCGCTCTCCTACTGTCAGTCTTGCGCTCGTTCTTACTACATTTAGGTTCTTTTTTTCCTCCTCTCATTACCTGGCGCAAACTGTCTGTGTCGCTCTTGCACTTCCTTGCGTCACTAGTGACCGCTAAAACTAAGCCGCCTTCCTGAATAAGCTGCAATGTCTAAAGCAAGTAGCAGCTTATGGTCTGGAAATTACAGTAAATTAGCTCTCTTACAATGACAATGCCATTCCTACTGTAAAACAATGTTAGAAAATATGCAGTGAGTCTTAACTTTAATAATAATTTATGATGTATGTATGTTACTAATTTAAAGAAGAATTATTATGAAAAACTAATTATGTTATGAAGACCGAGGGCATCACGGCTCCGTCTTCCCGAAGCACTGTGAGACTGAATGTTTTCATGGTTTTATTATAGTCAAAGGAATATAACCATTGTTTAAAAGCAGTACACAACTGAACTTTTTTGTCTATAAATTCAACTATATTTGATTCAGTTCATTTATAATGTGCCAAATAAGTCATCTCATTCTCCTTGCATTTTCACTGCAATTGGCCATAACTAGTATTAACATGGCCACTGGAGTCCTACTAATCTGGCAGAGAGGGAAACATGTTCATTGAAATATGGTTTGAATTTTATGCACATAGGCTGCTGGAACCAAATCCAAAACTATAGCTACTTTCCAGAGTCAATGTTTGATGTTCTGGCTCTGGTGCGAACAAAGTGGTCATCCAGAGGAGCTCATGCGTCTGTTTGAGACACATCTACAAGCCACATCCAAAGGTTAGGAGGCCACTGGGGTTGCCAGGAGCAGCATAGCTGTCAGATGAGAAGACAGGCTGCAGTGTAATCAACCTTTACTCCACACGCTCTCCACACTGAACTCAGTTCAGTCAAAAAGAAACTAATTCGGGAGAAAAACACCAAAAGGTATCTAACTGAAAACAGCGGTGAAGTGAACTGACTAGGGATGAAACTGTAAACCTGTTTCAAAATAAACCATCATAAAAACTCCACTGGCCTGAACTGAAGAGAGAATCAAATCAGTCCAAATTCTTCTGGAGGGCTTTTCATTTACACACTGGATCTTAGCCAGGTGTAAATCTGTATATCTGTATATCTGTGACAAGAGTGAAGGTCAGATCTGAGGTCCATATCATTTTTAATTTACATTTGTGGGCAACACTAAAAACACTTTACATGACATATCAAATGTCCTGTCGTTATGTTCTAAGTGGACTCCATCACCCTTCACTGTTGCCATAGTTTCCAGATTTGTAAGAGCCTTGCTCTGCTGTCTTCTCATTTCTCTTCTCTTATTGCCTTAAAAACAACAAACTTTTTCTCAAGCATTTGTTCAGCCTTTATTTCTTACTTGTACCAAACAAAAATTAAATGCATACCCTGACAGGTGCAATATGTTGTATGTTTGAATGGTTTTTGTATTGTCGTATTGTCTAATGTTACACTGGAATACTTGCACCTTAATTCCGTTGTACAATGTGTCATTGCTACAATGAGAAGATTCTGATTCTGATTAAATGCAATGTCTCCTCCTCTCCACAGGTGCTCCTATGGCTTTTAAAAAATATTGTCTAGTTATTTTTCTGTTGTTTGAGGGCTGACAACAGCCTGTACCAATCTCTTAAATTGGTCCATCAGATTTCACTATGGTTCCAGTATGAGATCACCACCTTATGGTCGGACCGCATTGTGGTTCTTTGGTCTTTTGACTGTGTCCGCGCCACCTTGCCTAAATGCTATTTTGATTCTGATCAAACAAGCTTTTCTCATACACTAACTCCAGACACTGGACAATCAGGTCCCAGGAGCCTGAGACATATGCCATCTCACAAAGAAATAAATTCCAACTAATTTCACAGAGGGGCCGAGGCAACACGTGTGATGCACAACATGACACAGTAGACATCACATTCAGACTTTAACAGGATTATTAGGGGACTAGCAGGATGAAATCCAGGTAACAACTGGGACATTTATATTCTCACAGGTAATGTCTAGATAAATTCAGGGTTCCAGTGCACGTCTGAAAGCAGCTAAACTTTGTGAAAATGCTGTAAGTAAAGCTTACACAGCCAGACCACTTCCCCTACCCTGGTTAACAAATGTTAGAATAATGACATGATGCAGAGGACTTGCACAGACAAGAACACAAAGATTTCTCAAACACACAAATTTACATTTTTGAACTGAGAGATTATGAGCAGTCCCTGTCACAGCAGTACTACAGACACAGAGCCTCCTTGTAGCTTATAATGCAGATATGCACAGCAGCGTGGCTTCATGTCAACCTTCATCTGGTCCTCCCACAAGCAGGGACAGAGAGCCTTGGGAGGATATCAGTGGCTTTCACGATGCACCACAACAAGCAGAGATGGAGAAGGAAGGATTCAGACAGGGAAAGGATTTCTTGCTCTACTTAACGCACGGATGGGGAGCCCAGCTGAAAAAGTAGCACCTACTCATTCACAGTTAGGCAGCACAACATCACCACATTACATAATGCGGACTAAAGCACCAAAAGGGGATTTGCACTTTCATGTGGTTGAATACGACTTATTTGAGCTCTAAAGAAATAGTGATGGAGTTTTCATCTTATTGGCCACTGGGGCAATTTAAAGAATAATCCTGTTTCACCAGCACCAGATGAGGGGTCCAATCAGAGAGGGGGGCTGACTGCTCACCGATTCAGAAAATAAAGTACACTGGGCATCAGACATATCACAGTGTGACACCGCAGACATCCACAGCTTGAGCACAGAAATTACGAAATTAAGAGCAAAAAGAAATGTGTGGTCTGATAAACTTAATTAATGCTTGTCATGTAATTGCCTGTTATTGCTAAATTTTATTCAGATGTGTGAAATTCAGTGCCCATAGACGGGCAGAAAACAAACAAATAATTATGATTAATTCAGATGACATTATACTTTTATACAATAAGAAGATTTATCATAAACCAGTTCCATTGTGCCTGAATCATATGGAGCGTGCAGAGCGACACAAAATATATGTAATAAGCATTTAGCAATTTAAATAGCTATTTTAATATGGCATTAATTCACACACAATTTATTAGATAGTTATTAGTCTATACATTTATTTCACATCTCTGTTGCTGCACACCGTAAAAAAAATAAATATATTTTTTAATTAAACCAAATACATCGACTGCATTAAAGTTTACCGGGGGAGACTGTATTAACTGACTGGGGGGAAATGTTTTAACTTACCACTGTAAACTGTATTAACTCACCCGGTGAACTTTAACGGCGCTATTGAATTAGGGATGTTCGCTAGGTGTGCTATAGTCTGTATGAAACTATTTTTTGTGGAGAGTGATCCAGGATCGGAGTATCGATTTTACAGAGCTCTAGTGCTCATGCTGTGCCATTTTCCTCTGGGATGCAGTCGGGATAGTGACACTCTTGAAGGTAGGGTAAGGAGTCCGATGAGATGACTATACAACTGCAATAAGCCAAGTAAATCAAAGGAGCTACACACACCCGCTTCCTGCTGTTTGTCAGACCACATGGCTGAAAGCTCCAAGAAATTCAATAAATTCCTCTGTTTTACTGGTCACGTATTCTGTATCGGTCACTCCTGGTTTAATATCAAGTTTAAAAAGTCTCTCACCTGTTAGCAACTCATTCAGATCTTCTGAAGAGGGGCAGCAACAGCACCATGTTTGGATGTTGTTCTTGAATCCAGACCATTCGTGTGTCTAGAAAATGTTGTTAGACCCACCCACTGAGTTTGATGGGTAAAAGGTGACGGATACATTTATTTTACAGCGTGCAGAAACACAGACTGTGAAATAAATAAATAGACAGTGAAAAATATCTATATTTTTTGACACAGGTATATTTGGTTACTTTAAAACACATGTGTTTTAGAATTTGTATGCAGTCTCTGTGCTCAGAAGGCAGAGCAATTGCCTGCCAATCAAAAGATTGGTGGTTTGATTCCCCGCCTCTTTCAGTCATATGTTGAAGTGTCCTTGTGCAAGACAGTGAACCCCAAGTTGCCCCCAGTGTGACAGGTCAGCTGCATGGCAGCTCTGCTATCGGTGTATGAGTGTTTGTGCGCTTGTGTATGAATGGGTGAATGAGAAGCAGTGTAAAGCCCTTTGAGGACCAGTCTAGGTAGAAAAGCGCTATATAAGTGCAGAACATTTACTATTTTCTGTATGTGCACAACTCAATGCCCCCCAAAAAAACATGTTCATAAACACGAATAAACTAATTAGGTAATCCATGTGCACAGATTACTTAATTTGTGCCCTGTTTTTTCCTCCCTTATGGCACTTTACTTTACTACGCTTTTATCCAAAACGACTTATAGTAAGCAAGCGCTGGGTGTCTGGCTCAGGGACACATCTGGTAGGGATAGATTAGGAGTCAGACAGGGTTTGAACCTGCAACCTTCTGCATCCTAGTCTGACTGTTAACCCATTGAGCCACCAGGCCGCTATACATGTAACAGTAGGCAAGGAGAAAAAAGATAAAGAGAGGAAGTGTGTGCTGAGGAGCTACTAAAGCATTCATAGATGATTCTTCTTCTTCACAGTGGTCAGTTTTGTTTTTACCTGCTGACATGTTTCGGCTATCGCTGTAGCCTTCATCGGAGCGGTGTTTTGGAGTCACTTCCTCTTCCGTTTATCAACAGCGATAGCCGAAACATGTCAGCAGGTAAAAACAAAACTGACCACTGTGTTTAAAGAAGAATCTATGAATAACTAAACGATCACACAGAATGAACGCACAACAAAAAGCTACTAAGGCAGCTGTGAGTGTTTGTTGTGGACATAAGCAGCTGGAGTGGCGCAGTGGGCCGACTGCTTAAGGGTAAATGAAGAGGAGATAGGCCTTTGACTAATCTCTCGGTAAGTTAATGATTGTACATGTGGGCTGAACACTGCCTGCTTCTGGGGGACTGGTAAAACTCGTTCATACATAGCTACACCTTTCCTTTCTTTGCACCAAGGGAATCTTTACCGAACAAAAATCTATCGACACTTGCTTAACAACATTACAAGTGGGGCAGATCTTTCATTCACTTATCCATTCATTATTTAATGGGTCACCATTCTATTGTATTGCCTTACTTTTACAGATACGGGCAACTTAGAGTCGCTTAATAACTTAACAGATTAGCATGTTTTTGGATTGTGGGAAGAATCCAGGAAACCCAGAGAAAACATGGTATAGATGTAGCAGGACACTGTAATATTGTATTTGCTCTGTAATACTCCTTTCCTGCCGTTAGAGATTCTACTGCACTTTAGACTCAGAAAGATGGTCTTTTAACAAAAAGTGCACTTGTGCCTAGGAAACCCAATTGTTCACCCAGAATGCCAGTTGACTGTAGACACCAGAGAGAAGAATGACATTTACAATACGATGAACAGCATGGAGCAGTCACTTTGTCATCTGTGGATGTTTACACATCTCAAGTGCACTGAACGATAATGTGATTTTAAAAACATATCTGACTTTCTGGGTGCAATTTACATTACATTAACATCCACTAGCATTTTGAAAAAAAACCTGAAAAAACAAAAAAATCTAAGCGTGAGATGTCAAACATTTAGCAAGTGATCCACAGTCGCCTCTAAAAAGTACTGTAGCTGCAGTATACTGCTTCGGTGGGTTTTCACCCGGCATGTGGCCCCGAAGTATGAAGAATCGAACAGCGACCCTGGGGTTGATAGACAACTACTCTATGAGCTAGCTCAGGGGTAAGCAAGTAGGTAAGAGCAGGAACTGTTGATTACCTGGATCAGGTATGTTCAGCCAGTCAGAAGCTGTAAGTGCAGGGCTGCGGTTCCCTGAGACCGAACTTGCCTGCCCCTGAGCTAGCTAAATCAAATGATCCAATAACACATGAAATTACAGCATTATCAACGAGAAGTGCTACATGTTGTGTCGTTTCAGGCCCAAATAGCACAATTCTAACAAGTTTCCGAACGGATACAATTGTCTAGGGTGGACAAGCAGAACACAAAACAGGCTTAAAACAACTTCATGTTGTAATGCTAACACAGTAGGTTAAGAAATGTTTTAAGACCTTAAGCAGAAGGTTATGCGGCATATTATGCAGAGTGGCGTCTGATCGCAATAATCCAGGACTTCTCTAACGTGACCTTACACAACAGAAAGCCTGTCGCACCGTCTTACGCTCAGTACAACCACCGCTGCTGCAGGTACACAGGTCCTAACATTTCAGCCAAACAACACAGCTGCTGGGTTCTCCTTTCTATTCAGAATAACGATGTCTGGAAACCTGGTGTCAACTCAGTAGACGAGTGGGGTCAGATCTGCAAAATGTTGTTGCATCCCTGCTTCACCAAGTGATGGGAAAGCTAATCTCGTTATATAATGCAATTTTGCTCGGATGCTGCACTTCCATTCAGTGATAAAGTAGTGATAAAGTTCATTATAAGATTTGTATTAGCGACACTGAAACTGTCGTAAAATTAGAACGTAAGTATTTGTTGCTTAAATAATGCCACGTTACACGTATCGCGTGCAAGTATTTTATAAATGTGATTACAAAACGGAGTAATTGGCCTTATTAAAAAAACGGGTATTACAGGAAGTTATTGTGCCGGCCAACACAAAACGGCATACAGTGCGTAGCGTTGAGCTAACAAAACTTAGCAACTGAAGTTAGCTACCGTGGCTAACGGTTGTATACGAAGTGATATGGCGGAGTAGGACCTGGATATACTTGATATGGCGGAGTCGATAACGAAATTAACCCACCGAGAAAGCTAGCTGACCAGCTTTAGCTTGCTACCACATATGTCGCTAGAAACGAGCGCTGACCTATCAACAGCTACTAGCTACTGCTAACTAGCATTGTGCTCACTTCCAGGACGTAGATATACACAAAGCAACGTTACACGTCAGTAATTTGACAATCTATGGTTGCTGCACCGAATAGCAACTGCAAATACAGCCAGGCAAACTGTTTTTTTGTTTTTATTTATTTTAAATTAAATACCAAGCTTCAGAACATGTCTATGATCCCCAGTCATCTGCCGAGGGATATTTTGGTACAGGAAACTAGTCTGATATCACACCGCTGTTTTCAAAGTTCGTATTTTCAAAAAGTACATAATGCTGGACGTTATATTGGCACTAAATGCATTGGAAGCTTTGGCTAATGACTAAGTAGAAATTAACTCATAATGTTGCAGTTATTTACGTTCTCTCACCAGCGCAAGTCACATTACATTGCTGGATGTTTTAATAGATTAGACGTTGTTTCATGCCAGAGTGGACCCACGTATGGACGCTACAAGAGGGCTAGCAATAGTTAGCGGCTAGTCGAAACGACCACACAGCTAGCGGCTAGCTAGCCACCTCGCTGTCGAAACGAACAATCACGTTGTAGGGGGGTGTCTTAAAAATGTAAAACATTCCTTACCTCCCACTCGATACATGTTAGCCGCCATTCTCTCGTATCCTTTTTGAAAAAAACAGTCCTAGGACATTCCCCGCTTAGGTAAAAAGGTCGATGATGATCTATTTTAATCCTTCATTTATCGTAGAAACCCCCGCCGTGAAACAAAGCCGGCAGGGCACAACAACCGAGCTGTGGCGGGTAAAAAGTTGAAAGTTTCCGCTAGTAATGTTCCGGAGGTTAATTCCCAGGGAAAAAAATCGAGTCTTTGTTTTCGGTCCCTCCGACGACCTTCCTTTCGTCTTCCTCACTCACTCACTCATTCACAAACAGCTAGCCTGTCTCTTACTCCACTCTTCCTCCCATCCTCCGCTCCCAGCTTCATCCTCCTCTTCTTCACCTCCGCTCAGTTCAGCGCACACACTCACTGCCCCCCTCCTTCGTTCGTAACCAAATCGTCATCTTCGGAGATTGTCGACCATCTCCGTTATCGAAAAATTAACGTTTTCACTGGTTTTAGTTTAAAATTCAAATATTACCAATTTCCCCATATCAACTTTTTATTCTTAATAAAGCAGAAAATGGTACTGTAGTTACTCCCATATTGCAAATAAAGTTCAACTACTGATAGATTTACATAGACAAATCAGGAAATTGAAGAGCACAGTCAGTGTCGGCAAAGAATACGTGAGCCCTTCAGAATAAAAGCATTTAGCACATAAAACAATACTCTGTAAGTAACAATGTTCAGAGATTTCAAGTAACGAAGTACATTTACGTCGTTACTGTACTTAAGTAGATTTTTCAGGTATCTGTTTTTTACAGTAGTATTTATTTTTCTGACGACTTTTTACTTTTACTCCCTACATTTCTAGAGAAATATCTGTACTTTCTACGAGCCAAGTGCCATTTTCGAAAATGGCACTTGGCTCGTTACTTCCAAGTGCATATGTTAGCGTAAATTACCGATCATGAAAGCCGATCACCTACAGCGCATATTTTCCAGTGCGGTGTAGGATTTTAACCTGCACTTTTACTTTTACCAGAGTAGTTTTTCACACAAATATCTGTACTTCTACTTAAGTAGAGCATGTGAGTACTTTTAATAGCTCTTACTTACTCAATTTTATCCTGATATTGAAGAGCAGTGTAGAAAACGAATTACTTATGACATTACTGTACACGTATTGTAAATCAAACTTTTAATTATTTCTGTTTGAATATACAGTATACTTCAAAAGTATTGGGACACTCCATAAAAACAATTAATTCAGTGCTCAAAGCAAAGTCCATAGTTTGATGTGCCAGAAGGCCTTTCAGTCAATCCCCCAATACTTGTACAGAGTACAGCCTGGCTGGCAGTCTTCACTATAAATTATCCCAAAGATGTTCTTTTGAGTTGGGGTCAGGGCTCTGTACAGGTCAGTCAAGGTCCTCCACATCAAACATCCATGTCTAGTCATGGACCTTGCTTTGTGCACTGGATTCATTGATTTGATGGGGTGAGCCAATACTTTTGGCAATAAAGTGTATAGAATCAGCCCAATCTCCGCCAGTTGCACAATCAAACGTGATAACTTCGTGTCGATGCATCAGTGATAATACTCAAACAAACCAATTTTTATTTTTAAATAAGAAATGTTGTGTCCAATTAAAAATATTTTTGAACATGTGAGTATAACCCGTTATTGTCTTGTATGTAAATACATTTATCTGCAGGGTTTGTGTTCATTTGATGAGCTGCACTGGATGAACAAGTTTCTGCTGCGCAAACATGGTTCAGCATGTGGTTTCCTGGACTGGGACGCAGTACAGCACTGTTCTTAGAGCAGCACTGCCCACTAGTGACATTTGAAACACAATGCACTTTCCAGTTTTCAGTTATTTATTGTGAACTTGACAGATACACCACAGTATTCCAAATATGAATTTAAATATATATAAAACTGTACTGAGTGTGTTGTTAGTCTGAAAAGTTGATTTAATCATCACAGTTTGTCTAATGCAAGCAGAGAAACAACATCAACTGAACAATGTATTCAAATTATGTAAAAGTATTATGCAAGTGTCCTTGAAGGCACAGTAGCCACAATACAGAACTTTGGTAACATTTTTAAGCAAGACTAAATGTTCAGGAAGGGGGAATGTTCACTGAGACCAAAGTCTTTGTCACCACAATAGAAGTCACATTTGGTACCCACAAACACACACGGCCACTTCTAATGATCCTCACCACATATCCCCTGAATGACATATTCAGGCTTATACAAAGTATCACACTGTCCAGTTTCACAATGATTTACAGGATTTGCAGGTGTGGAAGTAGAAAAGTCAAATGGACATTCCTCCTGAGGAATATTCCTCTACTTGCTCTGTATGAAACTGACACAGCAGTGGCTCCACAGAACACAAACATAGCCAATGACTGTACCTGCTGTCTGCTGACTGACACACCTCTCCCTATGTGTAAACAGTTTCCTTTCTGCCACTCGTAATGACATGAGCTATTCTTAGGTGGCGGCAGGCTCTGGAGAGCTAGCAGAGCTGGATGAGACCGAGGCCAGTCTGTCCCTGCTGTCGCCCGTGCTGCCTCCTGCCACTTTCCACTGAAGAATGCAGGTGTCCTTTCCACCCATGGAAAGCAGGTGGGAGTCGCTGTGGGTGAAGCAGACGTTGGTGACATGGCTGCCGTGGCCGTCGTACTTGTGGCTCGGTGCCTGGAGAGGAAAGCAAGCTAAGAGTCTGCACATTGTACCAGACCACATTAAATCCCTCCCCCACCCCCTCTTTGTTGTTGAAGCGTATAATTTTACAACAAGTTGGTATGCAGATAGAATCCTCAAATACAGTATTTTATCAATGACAGAATTGTTTATGATTTAGACTTTATACAACCACAAAATGGATTTGGAAACCAAAAAGTGTAGAATTTTAGTGTTTATTTTAAGAGATTTTATAAATATATCTAGAGATTAAAGACATTTTAAATGAAATTATTTGGACAAATAGCTAACAAGAAGTTGACCAAGTCCATTACCTTGTTACTTCAGGACAAACAGAGAAGATAAAAGCTCTGTAGTTGATATCAGGTTTGATATCACACCAAGGAGACCTCAGTGCAAGTGAATGAGGCCACCACTAAGCTAAAAATAACTAGAAATCTGTAGGAGAGCAGAGACCTTAGGTGTGGCCAAATCAATAGTTGGGTGCATTCTTGAGACCACTGGTGAGCTCCTACTAAAGCAGATCATCACAGAATCTTTGCTTGTCTGTGAAGATTCTCATTAATCCAGGTGAAGTTGTCAGAAGGTAGAGATGTCTCATTCTGCATCCACAGAACGTTTCCAATCTGAGGTAAGTTGTTGAGTAGCCACAAATTTATCCTCCAGGTTAGTGGGTGAAAAGAACCTTTGAAACTAACTTTGCTTGTTATTTAGTGTCAATCTAAATAATCTGAAGGTACTTTGCTCAAAATAGTATGTATGCAATTACTAAATGGTAAATACCATATTTTTGAAAATAATAAATAAAGCCAAGAGTCACCACTTTAATCACATCTTCAGTGTTTTATTTCACATCTGTTGTGGTGGTGTGTAAAAATGTTCACTACACAAATACTTACCTGTGTACTCCTGCACAAATGGCAATACTTTTCAGTCCGTCAGTTTCTGTTTAGTGTACACTATGTGTTAAGGACTTGTATTTGACCACAAACCCTAACCCTAAAACGTAGGATTTAAATAACAGAATGATAATTTAATATATGATATCATATCTAATCATGATACTGACCTGCTAGTTAATTTTATCAGTTATGAATTATACCCTGGTTCCTAAACCTGACAACATTAAACCATAACATTAAACTGCTGGCTAAGTCTGAGGGGAAGGTTAACTCTCACAATATGCAGACTCCATTTTAAGGAATACACTACATAAAGTATTTTCACAGTATTATAATATTCAGGTTTTAAAGTTTACACATGTCAGCAGTAAATAGGTTTTTCAGATCTAGAACCAGTTACGAAAAGGATTTTCTGTGAACATAAGGGAAATGAGCAGACCTGAACTGGATTATGTAAGTGTTACCTTAGGTTTAGGACAAGGGTACTGGAAGAGGTGGACTTTACAGAAGTCATCAGCCACAGCCACCATCCTCTCACTGTGAGAGCGACACAAGGCGTTGATGTCTGTCCCGTCAGAGCCCTCTAACCATACACCTGGAGTGGCACAGATGAAGTGATCTTAAAACAACACGTAACAAAAACTCATCGACTCTTGTAAATTGTTAGAAAGCTTTTGCTTCCCCACCCATGACGTGGAAGCCCAGCACACAGGTATAAGAGGCCCACTCTCTGTCTTTGCTCTCAAAGCGATTCCTTAGCAGTTTACACCCTGCTGCAATATCCCCTGTGAGAACACATTCACAGTCAGTTTGAACAGGCTGTCGTGAAGGTTTATATGCAAAACAATACGTGCTGACTTACAGTAAAGGATCTCATAGTCGCCTGAATTCGACATTATGTATTTCCCATCTTTGGACCAGTCCAGGTGAGTTATGAAGCTGGAGTGACCCTGATTAAACAGATAAAAAAGCAGTGTTGCATCACGTTCAAAGACTCAACTGCAGTCAGCATTAAAACACAAGACTTGTGTTTGTCTCGGCAGATGTAGGTTTCCGAATAGCACAGCCCTTCACAATTAAGTACTGCTGCAACCCCATCAAACTGCAATTGTAATGTTAGCTGGTGTGATTAACCCTAACCCTTACCATCAGTTCTTATTGATATCATTGTTGCACTGTTAGTTCTTTTTGGACTGCTACGTTTTTATGTCTGTGTCTTACTTAGATGGAAACTTGAAAAAGCATTAGACCTAACCTCCTGAGACCCAGCAATGCATTTTTGTCCTCTGTACAGGACATGAGTTTCATAGCTCTATTTCAAAAACTAAATGGTCTACAAGATGAAATGTTGTGCTTTGTAGAGGACATCCTGGGCTTTCCAGTGATATGTGATTTGTTGGGTTTTGTCCAATGAAACAAAAGATCTGTCTTTCCAAAATGGCTGCCATACGAGCCAGCATGTTTTATGGGCACATGAGAAGTAAGTTATTAAATTTATGCAGTTATTGTGTTTTTAAAGGTAGAAACTAAGTTTTCTTAAGAATAAGTGTTTAATTAATCATTTTAGGTGGTTTTGGTAACATGCAGTATTTTTTAAAATACTGAAAATATCACTTTTTTCTAATGTACTTTTTAGTGGACATAAGGACTTAATCTCTTTTTCATACAAAAAGCCGGATACTTCAGGATAATGAAACAGGGAACTGATTATGATCAATTGCCTATTTTTCTTAATGAACTGATTTTGAAGAAAACAATATAATACCAATACTTGGAAAAGTGTAGTGTTAAATCTAAAAAGTGCCAGAATAAGTTTAAACAAAGATTTTCAATGTTTTTGACATATTCAGTGTTAATATAAAAGTGAAAAGTAAAGCTATAAATTGTTTTACATTGTAAATGTTTTTGTTTTATACAAATAGTTTTCTAGTTCCTCCCTTCAGAAAAGTAGAAAGATAGATACAAATTATTATTTATAATTAATCATATTATTACTATGAATAATACTACTAATCATTTTTATTATATAGGAATATTTTATTGGCACCAGATACTGTTGTCCACTGCAAAGGACATTCCATAAAAAATAACTCAAACATTTTTTTGACAAAAAAAGACTTGTGGCATGTTGTTTTCATCCAAAACAATGATTTAATGCAAAAAAGTAATTGCTTCTCTTTTATCTTTCTGGGTCCCAGGAGGCTAAAACACAAACTGGATCATGAGAAACATTTTGAAATAGACAGTTGATATTTAACTCACATTACATTTCCCAAAGCGAGTGTAGCGGCGGCCGCTCTCTGTCACACTGTAGATGTAGATAAAGTTGTCATGAGAGCCAACAGCTAAAAAGCTGCCATCTGAAAACACAAGAGTCCATTCATACAGTTAAAGCGGATTTCTTTCTCCTAGGGTGCCTGCTTTTTTCATTCATTAAGTGCTAAATGTGTACTGGACTTTGGTTTGGGCTTGGTTCAGTCACCGTTAAGGTTTCATGTTTGTGATGCCTGCAGCGTCCCAAATAATGCTTAACCTGTTAAACACAGCTGAAATGTCTACAGCTTTATGACTGAGAGCAGTGAGATAATAGTAAGCTGGCGCTGATCTCTGACCTGGTGAGTATCTCATGACGGACAGTTGCTCATTCCCATCAGTGGACTCAGAAACCACCTCTTTGGTCAGTAGGTCAACAACCAGCCACCTGTTAGTCACAGAAGAATGGACAGCGGGAAGCTCATTGTTTAACGTTTATTTAACATTAGTGGGTTTTGTGAGTCACTTCTATGTAATGGTGGGTTCAATTCTTCCTCCTCTGCAAATACATTTCCATTGCAACTTTTATTTACACAGTGATTTACCACCCATGGAGAGGAGAGAAGGGAACTACGCACAGTACATTTTTCTCTGACTATTCATGTGTTATGCAACAACAGGGATTTTTAGTTTTCACAACTGACTGCAGCAGGACTTTCTGGAGAAACTGCCTGAATACAGTACTTATATTAATTTATATTTACTGAAGCCTCTGATAAAATGCATATTATGAACAAAAAATTATTTTTCCATTGTCTTGTTTAATCATTTTCTTTCACTGTAATGTTGCTGTGTGTTGTTGTTGTGTTATGTTACCTTCCTGTACTGAGGCCAACTGAAACCACTGACCCATTAGGACAGAAACCAGCACACAAACCATATTCCTGTCAGAGACACACGGGTTAGAGAACGTTTTGGTACCTTACACCCGATTGGAACGATTTAATCTCCAATGCAGAGTTTATCTACAGTGAAAAGCACAGTGTTCATGATGATTCTACAAAGTCTCCTTGTTACTTTACTGTACTGTCCCTGAACAGCTCAAAACATCTATTTGGTCTACTCCGTACTGTACTGTCCCTGAACAGCTCACAACATGGATGAATACACTCTGTAGTGTACCGTCGCTGAATGCAGCACATCAGAGCAGCAGCTGACAGGTCATTTACAGTATGCTACCTGGGACACAATGTTACCTTCTTCATTTAAATTCTGTGCACAATGCAAACTGATTAGTCCACGGACATGTGTGTTTCAGGACCATTATACTAATATAATGGTCTTAAAACTTAAAATATTACTAATAATATTTTAAGTTGATAGTGCCACACGTCTTCAAGCTTATAATCATCATTAATGAAAAATTGTGTTCTACCTCCAGGGTGATGCACCACTCCAGCTTGTGTTGCTCAGCGTCCCACAAACACACCTGCTTGTCATGACCACAAGTGATGAAGATGTTCTGAGAGGGGTGTGTAGCCAATCCCCACATCTCATCTACGTGACCCTGAGACACACACAGACACACACAGTCATATGTTTCAATACACATGTGCAGCGCATCAGTTTAAGTGCAGCCTAACAGAACACAGTATACTGGATCTTTTTTTCCACACAGTAGTTGGACTATCAAAATTTTCTACCATTCAATTTAATTTTATTTTATTTGTATAGCGCCAAATCACAATATAAATCACCTTAAGGTACTTTAAAGTGTAAGGTTTAAAACCTTGCACATTATATATATACACATATTAGAATATTTGTAGAAAACCCAACAGTCCCACTTGAGCAGCGCTAAGGTGACAGTGGAGAGGAAAAACTCTAACAGAGGAAACCTGGAGCAGAACCAGACTCAGGGTGGGCAGCCATCTGCCTCGACCGGTTGGGGTTAGTGGACAGAGGAGAGAGAAAAGTACAGCAGGTAACACAGATCATAACAACAACAAGGAGCACCAGACGAAGCACTGGGCAGGTTGGTTGGCCAGCAACTA